>OY769908.1:90000-280000 GCA_963669185.1 Dyspetes luteomarginatus | reverse complement strand
CTAATTATTTTGACTACACAAAATCATTGAATATGATAAAATTGTTGGGGAATGCAAATACCAAAAATCACTTTACCATCGAATTTTGCATTAAGCAATAAAACAAAAATTCTACCAATTATTGATGTTTTGTTTATCATTTTTTTTTTTCGGTAATCAGTCCACGCATTGTATACACATACAAGATGCTCTATTATTTTTACTATCTAATTAAGGATATGATCACGGTAATTATCTCTAATTATTTTGACTACACAAAATTATTGAATATGATAAAATTATTGGGGAATGCAAATATCAAGAATTAATGCCAAAAATCACTTTACCATCGAATTTTCCATTCAGCAATAAAACAAAAATTCTACCAATTATTGATGTTTTGTTTATGATTTTTTTTTTCAGTAATCAGTCCACGCATTGTATACACATACAAGATGCATATCTCTATCGGAGAGAAGGAAACCAAGTCAAACGAGGGTTACTCGAGCAGTTAGGAGGCAACACGTAGAGTGCCTCGGGACGAGTAAAAGGCGAGCCTCGTCTCGGCATTTAGTCTCACAGATCGTGAACTTGAGAGACTGCTGAGAGAGAGAGAGAAGGAGAGTAGAGATGGGAATGGGCCACTGGAGCAAAGCCCTGAGGTCGACTCGGGAATTGGCGAGTACTATACCGGAAGCTTTCTTCGTGTCTCTCTCTCTCTCTCTCCCTCTCAAGTTACTCGACGTGATGTCGTTGTCGTCGAGTAGTCGAGGGCTCGCCAAGCACGAGCGCGAAGCGTGCTACGAGAGAGAAAGAAAAAGAGAGAGAGAGAGAGTACGTAAGGGATGTAAGGATAGTAATAAGAGGATGAGAACATTTCGTACATTAGCACAAGAAAGAAAGAGAAGGAATGGAAAAACTGTGTAAAACGTGCGACAGAGAAAGGGTGTAAAAAAGTGGAGGAATGAGAATGATATTCTCATTCCTGTGAGTGAGAACGAGATCGAGGGCTTAAAACGATAAAGTAAGAATGAGAAAGGATATAACAGTGTCTATAAACCTTTAACTCTCTCTCTCTCTTTTACTCTCGTATTTATATACGCAGTCAAGTCTGTTAGTCTATACGCGGGATTTGCTCATTCGAGAGAGGTTGAGACAAGCCAGTGAGAACAAGTGAGAGAGAGAAAAAGGAATTCAGATATCATGCCCTGACCCTCGACGAACGCTTCTCTGGCTTCCGTTCTTCTCTTTCTTCGTACAATCACGTTGTCCTTCTTTCTTCTCTTCCACTCGTTCAAGTTTGGCTCGAGTGTGCGAGAGAGAGAGAGAGAGATAGATATGGCGAGATGGGAGCTCGGGGGCAAAATCTCTCCGTGTAAAGCCAACGTCGACGTCGCACCGTCGGAGAGCTCGCCACATAACACGCTACTCTGCTCTACAACTTGACTCGAGCAAGAGAGCCTTACACAGTGTTGGAACGAGCGCCGCAGCACGCTTGTGGCTCTTTCTCTCTTTCTCTTTAGCTTTGGTTCACTCTACTTTCGTCTTCGTCTCTCTCTCTCTCTCTCTCTCTCTCTCTCTCTCACTCTCTCTCTCTCAATGCCACTGTACATTGCCTGCTTGTGAGATCCTTTCCGACCAGCTGTTCCACACCACGAGCCACGACAGAGCACGTCTGATCTTTACAGACTGGCGCACTACTACTGTTACTACTGCTGCTACTACCTACTACTGTGGTGCCTTTGCAGGGCAGTACAAAATCCAGTCATTGGCCAGACGACCCAGTGATGACAAGTTTCCTTTGGGGAATTCTTCGTAAGAGAGATGAATCGTCCCAATAAATATAATCTTTGACATATAGTTTATACAGGGTGCATTCTGGCTCAGTTGAGCTATTTCAGTTAATTAATTATGTAATGTTATTAATTGTATCATTTTAACGATTGTAATAAAAATTTTGAAAATTTGTCACTATCAAATGCCAACTCTGAGGAATGTAAAAAAAAAATTGTGCGCAGTCCACTGATTAGAGTCAACGATATGAAAAATCGTAAATGGTTAAGGTCAGGCTGGTCAAGTTGAGCTGGAATGGCCCAAACACGAACGTATGGATAGACGGATAAAAAAATGACGAATGCCACGCTATGAGAGCTACGTGAGCAAAAACAACAAAAAAACGCGTTTCGTTTCAATTTTTTTCTTTGTTGACGCGCCTTGTATTATTGTGTGAATATTTTTGAGAGATAGAAAAAGAGAGAAGGCGACACAGAGGGAACGAAAGAAAAATGCGACGTTTCTCTATCATATCTCAAGTACAGTGTGAGTTAAAGATTAATTTTTGTGATCGAGAGAATGAAATTATATAAATAAAAATTCTAAGAGAATCCGCGCCTATAAAGAGTTATAGGCGCGTTTTATTTTATGTATATATTATACATTATATATTTATTATTTTCCCGTTTACGTGCTTAATCGTGTGCATCGAGAAACGCTCGACTGACTCAATTCCGTATGAAAAAAAAAAAAAAAAAAAACGCTTGACCTTTCCTAATGATGCTTTTTGAACTTGTAGAATTAACTTAAAAAAAAAACAATGGTAACTTTACCATCAGTGAAATGTAAGAGGCGGGACGTCTAGACGCCGATAATTGATGTTAGAAAATAAATTAAACATTCCTACGTTTATATATATCCATGCTCTTATTTATTAATAAGAGCTCCCGAATTAATAATGTTATTAATCTTGCGAACGAAACAACAAGTCAAAATAAATAACGATAATCTGAAAAAATCAATGAAATTTTTTTTGTAAATTTAAGTTTTTTTTCTTCACTCACTCGGAAACGCCAACGATTTTCTCATGTTGACTCTGCTACGTCGTAGTCGTAGTATCCGATGATCGTCCCTTCAATGACAAAAATATTTCCTCGCACCATCCAGTAATTTTCGAAACAAATTCGAGCACGTGTTATTATATTTAAACGAATATAATTAGTCAAACGATGACGTAAACGAATTAACACTCTGTATTAATAATACATTACGATTACACTCACTTTCTCATTGACGTCGAGGCAAATAGAAACGACGAGCGATGAAACCGTCGCCAATTTTCAACTCACTAATCGATGATACACAAACACAATTGAGAATTACCGAAATTTGCCAAATTTTAGTTTTTTTTCGTAAAAAATTTCCAACGGCTTTTTTCTCTTCCCCCCCCCCCCCCGCCCCGCCCGCGTCACGTTACAACGTACGAGATCAAGATAAATATCACGAAGAAACTATTTGCAAGTTGGATTCCTTACGCATATTGAAGCAATTGCGAGACTCGATATCAGGATAATTGTCTGTAGGAATGATTGATTTTAATGAATTACCGGGCTAATTATTTCGCTAATTGACGCGATTATGACTACCGAGAGAATTGCCAAGTTATGAAAAATCGGAGGAGTATTCTGACGCGTCGACAGCGCCACTAGCGTTCATTTCGCGCGATAACCGACGGCGCATGAGCACAACCGAGAATAGCCAAAGTTTGAAAAGTTCGAGTTTTCCTCCGACAAAATTTTCCGTCGTTTTTCTCCTCCTCCCACCACGCCGCTACTCAAATGTACTACACAATGGCTTTCGACGATGAAAAACGAAGACAAAAATTACTAAATCGAACAAGAGATAATTAATTTGGATAAATTAACAGCTCAAGTACGTACTCGCTACTTGACGATACGACCAGAGCTCGAAAGATTTTTTCCTGACAATAACACACGAGACCCGTGTCAGGCTGAATTCCGGATGCACATCGAAAAAAATTGCACGGCTCGATATCCGAATGATTTTGTGTACGTATGACTAATTTTAATGAATTATCAGGGGAATTAATTTACGCGATGATGACTACAGCCCGACTTGCCAAGTTATGAAAAATCGGAGGAGTTTTCTGACGCGTCGACAGCGCCACTAGCGTTCACTTTGAGCGAGAATCGACGAAGCTCGAAAAATCGGAGGAATTTTTTGATGCGACGACAGCGCTACTAGCGTTCACTTACGCAATTAATTTCATTGACGAGAGTCGAAGAAAATTATTTTACCCCTTTCAAATTCAGTTTTTTTTAATTTTTAATTTTGTTTTTTTTCTAGGCTTTTGGTGATCGAAATTAATTGCGTTTGAGTAGAGGCGTGGTGGTAGGAGGAGAAACACTGTTGAAAATTTTGCAATTCTCGGTTGTGCTCGTGTTTCGTTGGTATTGCGCAACGTGAACGACAGTGGCGCTGTCGACGCGTCAGAAAACTCCTCCGATTTTTCATAACATGGCAAGTCTCAGTTGTGCTCGTGCTTCGTTGGTTATCGCGCGAAGTGAACGCTTGTGGCGCTGTCGACGCGTCAGAAAACTCCTCCGATTTTTCATAACTTGGCAAGTCACGCGGTGGTCATAATCGCGTCAATTAGCGAATTAATTAGCCCGGTAATTAATTGAAATCAATCATTCGTACACACAATCATTCGGATATCGAATCTTGCAATTTTTTCGATGTGCATACGGAATTCAGCCTGACGCGGGTCTTGTGTGTTATGGTCGTGAAAAAATCTCTCGAGCTCTGGTCGTGTCGTCGATTAGCCGGTATGTAATTGACCTCTTAGTTTATTCACATTAATAATCTTTTCTTTGATTTCGTCATTTTTTTCTTCGATTTTCGTCATCGAAATTAATTGCGTACGTTTGAGGAGCGGCGCGGTGAGAGGAGGAGAAAAACTGAAATTTTTCAAACTTTGTCGATTCTCGGTTGTGCTCATGCGCCATCGGTTATCGCGCAAAGTGAACGCTAGTGGCGCTGTCGACGCGTCAGAAAACTCCTCCGATTTTTCATAACTTGGCAAGTCACGCGGTGGTCATAATCGCGTCAATTAGCGAATTAATTAGCCCGGTAATTAATTGAAATCGATCATTCGTACACACAATCATTCGGATATCGAGTCTTGCAATTTTTTCGATGTGCATAAGGAATTCTCAGCTTGACGCGGGTCTTGTGTGTTATGGTCGGGAAAAAATCTCTCGAGCTCTGGTCGTGTCGTCAATTAGCGGGTATGTAATTAACCTCTTAGTTTATTCACATTAATAATCTCTTCTTCGATTTCGTCATTTTTTTCTTCGATTTTCATCGTCGAAGTTAACTGCGTACGTTTGAGTAGCGGCGTAGTGGGAGGAGGAGAAAAACCGTTGAAAATTTTGCGAGAGAAAAATGTCATTTCTTTTTTCTCATATTTCACAATAAATTAAAAAAGGCCAATTTATATCATGGAATTCCCAAACACTTTTGCTCATATCATTTTTTCGATTTTTCTATATATGAAAAAAGTTCGCTATCGCGAATTTGCTGGAGAAACACTCATGTGCCAATAACTGTACTGTTTACGGCTTTACTGCTTGTATTATCACCACACATATGAATAGAACGCTTAACGTCGAGAGTGTATAGGATGTACCAGAAGCTCTTACGGCACGCCTCTTAGCTCTTCTATTACCTCGTTCGCTACAATGCTCGATCCTCTCTTGTGCTGTACTGTGCTCATAGCCTCGGGCTCTTTTCTCGCTGTAATACTGCTCGATTTTCTCTCTCTTACATAAACACACACACACACACGCACACACAGATTCTTCCTTTACATAGCTCGTTTTCACAAACAGACTATAATACTGCAATGGGAGAGATACGAGACCACTACTATTGCCGATTTGGCTTTAGTTGCACGACTTTTGCAACAGATATATGTATGAACGTATATGTGACGATTACTGTCGGACACGGTCACGTGTTGGCCAAAAAGGGCTTGTACAGCTTCGGTCTCTCTCGCTTTTCCTATCGTTTACGCTGCTTTGGCTCGCAATGTCATTCGCATTCATGTTTTCCATGAATGAAAATACCCACGGAACGACCACGTGGTATGTTTACGATGAAACAGATATATAGATGTTTGCTTATAATAAAACTGATAAGGATGATATATGTTTTTTTTTAACTCATCGGAAAAAAAGAAAAATGATATCTTCGTTAATACATTCTGTTTTCATAGAGTTTTTTTCAATCTAAATAATTAAAATTACTGATAAGCATGTGAGAATTTGCTGATTTTGTGGGCAAGAGGAGGATTTGGTAATTCCTTTGATTAAACTAACTCGAAATTTTGACAATTCCACAACTCGTTCGTAATATCAAACTTTTGTCTTTTCTATCGTTTTTTTTTTCCTAGTTTTGAAATCTATCCATATGAAATTTATTTATTTTTATTCATTATTGCATCGTTCAAAAGTTAAACTAGTCAATTTTTATATTTGCTCGAATCTTTCTCTCATCTGACACAAAAGATTTATATTGAATTTATATTGAAAGCCTTGCAGATTTATTTTTTTCTCTTGATATTTTCATCACGTGTTTTAGTACAAGTGCACAAATATAAAAAACATTTCATTGAAATTAGAGATAGGTAGAGGCATACACAAGGTATATATAAAAGTTGGCAATCTTTATGTTGACAAACGGGTGAAGGGGAGGGTGGGGCTAGTTGCCTCGTCATTATTCCGTCAGTTGGGTCGATATATATCCGGCGTAATCGTGCACTTGTTTGTTTATAGCCCATTAAAATAGCCACTAAAACAGCCCGAGCAATAAAAATGTCCGCAGTCATAAAGTAAAGTAATACTCGCGGATACGACCCTCACCTTCCCCTCTTTTTTACCAGGCTGATATAGGATGTAATTCCGGGAATCACTTAGGTAGCCGCGAAAAGAAATTCACCAGACTACGATATATATGTATATTGTAATGAGAGCTTGTGCCCTGCTAATGCAACGACGAGACTAGTTTTTTTTTTCGCTTTTCTACCAAGAGCTAGAGTTATATGCTGAGCCATAAATCTTGGGGGCAAAACAGAGGGCATGTATGTGTGATGTATTAGGCATATATGTAATAATAAAGGCATAGAATGTTACGTACACTCCTGGCGCACTTGCCATTATTACAAACGCCGTTAGAAATTAGTAATATTAGCATAATGATAAATTGCCTCGATGCTTCACCATATTTTCTTCTTCCAACGATCCCGTAACTTTTTTTATATCATCAATGAGTAATCGCCGACATGTCAAAGGTGTGTGATCTTGTTGAATTACTTAATGGAATAAGGAAATTGTTTTTCAACGATTTTTAAGTCCGAACGATATCGATGAGAAATTCCTCTGAGCTTGGAGAACACAGGTGGAGCACATTTGACATTATTTTCCCCACACTATTTTCATTGACGAAAATTTATTTCAAAAATATAATTTCGTAAATTTTGAATAGAAAAAAAAAATGTAATTTATCATTTTTTAACACAAATTTAAATTTTGTATTTATATATATTTCATGCATAAATTACTTCAATGGGGAAGGGGGGGGGGGGGGATTTACGTTAAAAAAAAAAAAAAGATGTATAAAATTTCCAAATTACTTCTGGTTCAAAAAACTGACCAATGTACTACAAAAAGGAATTAGCTATTTAACCAACAGGCGATTTTTAAAAAAGAATGATGAATTTACATAAATGTACGATATTGAAAAATTCATAATCAAGAAATCATTGATTCGATCGAAAAATGGGTAACAATTTTTACTCCTCTGAATTGATGAAAATATTATAGAAATGAATATGCAATAAAAAAAAAAAAAAAAAACTTAATGTTTCCTCAAATTTGACTGTTCTTTTACTGCTCGTTCAAACAAATGTATGAACAAAACCGAAAGATTTCAGGCGTGGCGACTCGTATTTGTATGTAGATTTTGCTTTATTACATTTGTCATGAATGTAATAAATCAAATTTGACATTGAAATGGATACTCTGAGACCATCCGATTCCCATTCATGCAGAATTTGACCACAGCCGCTCTCCCTTTACATTACTGCAATAATAATAATAATAATAATAATAATAACAATAATTGAAATTTTGAATTTGATTATAAAAATCACAAAATTGGGGTAAACGTTGAATTTCGACGCGGGCTACCGTAATTTTTCGTTGTTGCTGCGCACGTGAATTTGGTCCCAAATCCACCGTGCGAGGGTGCGCGGCGCGAGGGGGGGAGCTCGTTGGACGAGACTACGTGGCGCAGGTAGTGGCAAAATGTGAGGTGGGGAGAGGGACGCGAAAGAGCGCTGTAAACTCGCGCGCACTACAGCCACGGCGACTATCGCAGGAGGACGCCACGCAGCTCGTCGCTCTACAGAGAGCGAAAAATACGTTAAAAACCCCCACGATACCGGCAAAGCCGGCCGACACAAGACGAAACGCGGTGGCGTTTACGGGACGAGACACAAACACACACGGGTACTAACCTAACAGCGCGTAAACGAGGGGTGGGGTTGAATACGACTCTTATTTTTCTCTCTCCCTCTCTCTCTTTCTCTCTCACGTACTCTGGAGACCCAAACCTAACCAAGAAAAATGAGTGGCCGGGCGCGCGAAAGAGACTAGATGTATACGCAGAAACGTTTGAAGGAGAAAGGGTCGAACGAAAAAAAACCAGGGAGAGCGAGAGAGATCGCCGAACAACATTCGAGTGTTGCATCATGGGTACTTGTATACCCCTCTCGTTCCTTGCGAGGCACGCAAAACATCACTGACTGTCCTTCGTGTCACTCGACACCGTTCTTTACCCCCCCTCTACCGCACTGAATGGGTCACATTCTCCCCCCCCCCCTCCCTCCCTCCTTCTCAGTGAGCTTCTGTGCGAAAAACGAGACGAAATCCCCGCACGCGACACGCGATTTTCACACTCTAGACACGTGCTTAATTTTACATGCAATTGATCGCGATTTCATTTTCGCAAAATTCGCGAGAGCAGTGAAGCTTCGAAACGCGAGTGGACAATTTTTTGGTATTTGCAGTGAAGTACTTTTTATATATTTATATTTATAGTGACTGGAATGGTCATACGCAAAATTGTGCGGAAATTTTTGTTGTGATTTTTTCGGTGTTTGTGAAAAGAAAATAAAAAAGGCGCGATAATCAACAATTATCCGAGGCTACATTGAGTGTAATTGAGAGATTATCACATTATTGGATATTGCATCGCAAGGGCGTGGATAATTTTGCAGTGAAAATCATTCGTGCAAAACTTTATCGTGACATGTGACAAAGATTGAGTGCGTGGTAAATGATAAATAAAATATTCGATACGACGACAGCGCCACTAAACTGCGAAAGTGACTACTAAAGTTGTGTAAACTCGTCACAAAGCTGCCAACTTTGATTTTTTTTCTATGTGTGGTACATCTGCGTAAAAAACGTCCATATATAGAGCGTTTATTCACTTGCTCTGTCTGCGTGCGACGATCGCACTGAGAGTGTCGTCGTGGGATAATAGTCGCGTATTTTCTTTATTTGCGAAGGAGAGAAATTATACATGGAACTTTAAATCTCAGCTAATATCTTCAACGACAGCGAGCAAAAAAATATTTTTTTTCGTGGGCAAAATTGTATTGTTTTTTTTTTTTTTTTTTTTTTTCCATGAAAAATTCAGCACGTCGAAGCGCGGAGGGAGGGGAGCGCTCGCTGTAACGGACATTCTCCGGAACGTTCGAACGCGACGATCGGAATTAATCGGGTGTGTTCGGTAAAATAAACGCGAGAGAGGAACGCCGTGGAGTTGCATTGAGGGTTGACGCCATACTTGTCATCGTGTCTCACGATCAGTTTCCAGTGACAATGAAGTGCGAGATAAGTTTTGAAATACGCCAATTTAAACGTGACACAAGATTCAAATCGATCGATAAGATTCGTGACAATTTTTATACCGATGATAGATTATTTAACGCAATATTTATCAACTGAGACGCAAATAAGCGAGGCTGAGAGAGAGAATACTTGACTAAAAAAAAAAACATCGTGGGTATAAAACGTGGCAAATAAGACAAGATATAGTAATATATAGAGCGTGAACCGGAAGTTTAGGAAGACGTGATATAATCACAAAAGAATAGAAGTCGGTTGTAATCGTTTCTCGACGTTTTCACGAGAATATTATACGAAAATCGATCGTGTCTGGGAAATTGGCATTCGGCCCTCGCGGTTTTCATGAATATTTCAGTACGTACAGCAAATATATAATCTCGGGTTGCGTTATTACGACGAAAAGCTGCATCGTGCTAGCGTAAATGCAAATGGGGTAAACGTAAACAAACACGGTACACACACACACATATATATGGATACCATTCGGCCATGTTTCTTAGCAAACTTTAATCATTCTTCGTAATCAACTGGGTGTAAATTTTTGCTGCATCTTACGGGAATTATTCGTGTTACGATTAAAATAAAATATAAAATCTATAATAATCATAAATCTAAAATTTGTTGTATAAAAAGTGTAGTGATTTATTTTCGTGCAATATTTTCGTTATAAAATCAAGGAGAACTGGAAAAAGTGAGAATAAAGGAGAACAAACGACAACGCTGATTTGATAATTTAAATAAATACGATGAGCGACGGAATCGTCGGTGCAATTGCAATAAGTTTATTTGGTACGTATTTTATTGCTGGAAAAACAAAAAAAAAAAAATGTCACGATTACGCATTGTTTTTGTTTTGGGATCATTTGTATATGGGGGTGTCTCGTTTCAGGCGGTGAGAAGAAGTTGCTGAGATCGACAACTTCCGCTTCCTCCGGACCGGATTGTATGGACGCCGGATATTCGATGGTCGGGACCGATCTCGACGTTTGCAGAATGTTCGACCAGTACGCGTATAAGGTAAGTCAGCCAACATTATGTATGTCGATTTTTTTCGAACGGCCATTTTTTTTTTCTTTATAGCGTTCATATTTAATTATTGCACACACGGGGTGCAATCGGTCTAAAATGGGTTAAAGGGTAATTTTTTTTAGGTTATGTTGATGCACTATAAAAAAAAATATTATTTTAATTGAAAAAAAATAAAAAAAGTTTTAGCACTTTTTTTTTTAGACAATTATTGATTCAATGGTGAGGGAACAAAATAATTGGCGAATTTATTAAAAAAAATATATATCTACATTTGACAAAATGTATTTCAAATTTACGCAATTATGGCCAAATAAATCTTCTATTCGATTGGAATAAATTTGAATTTATTTATAGGAAAAAAAAAAACGTTTCCAATTAAGTTTTTTTTTTTTTTTTAATCGAATAAATTTTATCAAAATCATGTGAAATTTGTTTTATACAAATGTATTTGTGGATTTTATTTTCAAAAAATATTCAATCAAATGTTGTGCTTGTCGAACGAATTTTAATGAAATTAAAATTAATTTGAATCAAATGACTTTCATTTTAACAAAAATTCATTCTCATCCAATATATATATATATATTTTTCAATTCAAATAGATTGGAAAAAGCTGGGTAATTACTAAATTTTGGTTTTATCTAGAAACTCTGTCCTTTTGATACCTTTAGAGCTCTGATAAGCGATAGTCCAGGGTTCGGTCAGATGTAAAGTTTTGATATTTTCTTGCAACTCTTGGTGGTCCCCCGGATGGATATGAGGCTGCTCCACAAATTCGTACGAGCTCATGTGGGGGGGAGAGAGAGAGATTGTACGAGTCTCGAATATCAAATAGCCAAAGCGTGCCTCTCTCTCTCTCTCTCTCTTACGTTTTCGTTTGCCTCGATGCGTTTGTGTCCACCATTCTCCTCCTATACTCCGTCTCTTCTCGTTCTTCCTCTGCAGTCTCTCTCTCTCTCTCTCTCGCTCGGTACCTCTCTGCTATATTGGCCAGCTCAAGTATATAAATTCACGTGTACCAACCAGCCCTTTGTTAGCTCCTTCACTACCAGCACGAGCGCAATCTCATTTCAAACGTTCCCTTCCAAATTAAATCCCTCGAATTTCATCCGAAAAGGAAAAAAAAAAAACATCCAATCGTATTGAAGGGCCAATAGAAACTACAAAGGACTTCTCTTTCGTGCAATGTTCATCAAAATCAATAAATAAAACTGAATAAAAGTTAATTTAAAAAAATTCTGCAAATTTTTGTCGTTTCACGTAAAATTAAATATCAGCCCCCATTCATGGTCCAAATTTTTCGCTCAATGGCTCAAACATTTGTCGAGCTAGAAAATTTAATAATTAAGCTAGAAAATGGTGAGTTCGCATTTGAATGAAAATCGAGCCCTCGAATGATTTATTCTTCAATTATTCTTGAGTTATTTGATTTTTAATATTTTCATTTAATTTTTTTTTTTTTTTTTTAACTTATAAGACATTTTGGCTTTAATGAACCAGAAGAAGAAAAAATATTCCGAATTAAAAAAAGCCCCCTAAGAGGAAGTAGAAAGTCTAAAGTGCTAGAAAAAATTAATTCCAGCAAAAAATGGTAAACATTCGTTATTTATAATACAAGATACTAAGACAACGGGTTAATTTTACATTGGCGCACGAGTTGGGTGATAAAAAATAATTTAAAAAAAGAGATCGAAACGATAAAAGGAATAATCATGTTGAGAATCGCTTGAGGCTTTGAAATAAACGAGTTTACTCGATTCCTCTCTCTCTCTCTCTCCCTCTCTCTACTGGGAAAATATAATAATTTATCAAGCGCTAATTGAGCCGGTTTGATTAAGCGTAATCCGATTGGCTGCGTGCCATAAGGTTGCGAGATCAAAGGCCAATCTGAGTTTAAAAAAACAAAAAAAAAATCGAGAATATATCGAATAATAATTTTTAAAATAGCATATTTACCCTTTTACTGATATACACACGTATAATTAAAAAAAAAAAAAAAGTATTTTGAGGAACAATGTCCATTTACGTACTTAACGTCGGTCATTACTTTTGTTAAACGTGCTATATATATATATATGCTCGATTATAATGAGAGATAGGAGAGAAACGTGTAGAGAATAAGGGAATCTATTAATTCACCGAGTCATCGTAAAACGTTTGAAAAATTTCTCACCACGTTCCCATATGTGTAGGTATTCGAGTTTGCCAATTTAATTGCCCACGTGATCGTATAGGTGAAAAGCCTCTCGCGAGAGGGCAAAATTTTAGAACGAATTTTACGACCTCGCACGAGATGGTAGCATTTTAACTTGTAGGGGAGAAAGACCTGAGCTATGGCTAATGGAAAATATGTACACGCATGACAAAATAATATTACGGGACGTTAAACGTCGACGTGCCAATTTGCGAAATTTAAATATCGCTGACCACTTTTTTTTTTTTATTACTAAATTTTTTTTTTACCTTTCAAATTGATGTCTTCGTTAGAATTATGCATACTTCAGTAACATCGTTTTAATTAACCCCTTAACGATCGGAATAAAGATAAAGTCTCGATTAATCAAAATTTTCAAACTATCGTCGTAATTTTTTGCCGGATGGCATGAATTACATTTGCAAATTAAATACATAATAATCGTTTTTTCTTATTAATTTTTTTTTTTTCTTTACTGCGTAAATATCAGGCTTTGGTGCGGGTGTACGGAAAATATTTTTAGGAATGCTTGTAGGTTTGAAAGTGAATAACAATTGGTAGGAATTACGATCGATTACGTTCTGAATCGTTGAAAAAGTTTCTGGCTATTTTTTTTCTTTTTTTTCCAAGGTCTCTGTCGAATACGTTTTTTTTTTTTTTTTGCTTTGGAATTTTTTCAATGGGGTAATCCACTTGCTTGAAAATTCTTCGATTAGACACTTTTTGTTTAGTCCAAATTTTAAATTATCAATTTTTCATTATTTATAAATGAATAAAAATTCTGATTTTGCTAGCTTTTTTGTATTTCAATTTCGATAAATGGGAGAGAAAGAGAGTTAACAAATGGTTTTTTATATTTATCGTTTTAACCCAAATTAAATCGAGAATCGTATCCCAATGAAATTGAACATTTCCGAGTGAATGGGTAAGCAATTATTTTATTTATATAAATTTTAATCATCATATTATTAAAAACATTTCAAATATTTCTCTTCTATCAGGCAGATTTTTTCAATTTTTTTAATTGTAATATTTTGCAAAAAAATCCAACGATAGAGAAATGAATTTTTGTTTCTCGCCAAGCATCAGATAGAGAAACTTGGCTTGAATGAAATTTGTTCGTGTGAATTTATATATATATATATATATAAGGATTCGGCACAGATTCGCTAGAGTCGCACAAAGATTGAGGAGAAAATAGGAACGCGAATTGATACGTTGCCGGGCTCGCTCTGACACACACACACACACACACACACGCGCGTCAGAGATACTTGAAATAATTGAACCGACACGCAGAGCCAGCTGTGCGTGAATTATTTTTGAAATAGCCTCATTCTATATATCGTACATTGGTCTCTTTCACCGTCATGATTGCACTTTCGTATATTCACGCGTCTACATTACACAGAATGAAATCATAAATTGGACGAAATATTTTTTATGTTTTTTCATCGATCATGCTTCTCGTATTTTTGACGTTGAAAAAAATTGCAGCACAAATGATGAAAAAATAATAATTTAATAAGCTTATGCAATAAGGAAGAATTTATATTCTCTCACGATCGGTGGAATTTGCCAACTCTGCTATATATATATATATTGTAATATATACAATATATACAAGGAACATCCGTTCGACATTTTATTTGTACGAGGTCGTCGAATTATTTATGGAAATAAAAAAAACGTCGATCGACTGTCGACAATTTTTTTTTCATTTTTTTTACGAAAGAAATTAGAATGCATCGATCTTGAATCGATTTTGTTTTTTTTTTTTTTTTTTTTTTTTTTTTTTTTTTTTTTTTTTTTTTTTTTTTTTTTTTTTCGAATCCATTCTTGCCGCTTATCTCTCGAAGTCGATCTCCAATGATCTAGACCCTTGCAATAGCTATAGATATACAATTTTCTGAGTATCTCGTGACCATATTTCTTGAGGCCCGTCTCTCGTTTCCGGTTGAGCTTGATCTTTTATTATTCGGTAGATTTTGTTTTGTTTTATTTTTTATTTTTTCTTTTTCATTCGAATGATCATCATCACTGCGTACGAATAATGCATCTGTAGTTGCATTTTTTTTATTTTTATTTTTTCCTCTTTTACATGCCGAATATATTATTGATTTTGACCGATGGCTTTTTTCCTCGATCAAACATTTTGTTCTCTTTTGTTCTTGGATAAATTGAATAAAAGGGCCATTCACAGCGCTCTTGACGGACGATTGACTTGGTTGTATATCGATATATGGGCCATTCCATGTCAACTTGACGAAATAATTATCAATTATTTACGAATGGATTTAAAAATTGTACAATGCTCATTTTTCCTTTGGGGAGAAAATAATTTCTCACCAGTAAGATATTATTTTTAGAAAATGAGGAAATAATATATATTAAAAAGGATTCAGTCAGAATTTTGAAAAAAAAATAATTTGAAAGTGTGAAAAATTAATTAAAAAATTTATGTTGTTTTTTCTGCATTGGCTGCTTAAAAATTATTAAATGAAATAATTGTGAAAAAATAGCGAGCGTCATGGACGTGACCATTTTGTCTGTAATGCTCCATATGTGTATATGCTGTGTTGATTTTCAGCGTTCACACATGTCACGTTATTATTGGCTCGGTCTCGCGATTGTGATGCAAAAGCGAAATTGCAATGTGAAAGCCCAAAGTTTTCTTTCTCTCTTTCTCTCGCACACTCGACAATTTATATTTCGAGGTGAACAATGCACACAACGAGCTCTCTCTCTCTCTCTCTCTCTCTCTCTCTCTCTCTCTCTCTCTCTCAGTCGCTTCGAAGCTTTAACCGCGCTTCGAAGGAAAGACTATTGATTTTCAACTTAGTTTGTGTGCCCCTTTTTTCTCTTGTGTTGGAGTTCCTCTTTTTCTTTCTCTCTCCCTTTCTGCCCCCCCACAAGCACACACACACACACACATGCACACATTTTTATGATAGCGTATACATCGTAGTCGTCCGCCCTAGGCAGAAACTGTAGAGGCCAAAATTAAATTAAATACTTTTTTTTTTTTTTTTACTGTAAAACTGAATATATATATTTTTCAATCAACTTTTTAGAACATTGAGGAGCATTTTGAGTAAAAACGTTTTCGAGACTCAATCATTTATTTTCAAAATAAATTAAAATGTCGGGTGAGACTTAAATAAAAGTATGAAAATAAAAATTATGGCAATTTCACGTATTTTGTGAATATGGAAAAAGTCATTGCGTTTTTTTTTTTGTTTTTTTTTTTCATTCTAATAGATGAACATAAATGTCTCGAAACTGCAAATTCATTAATTTGACAGCTGACAGTTCAAGCTTGTTTTAGAAAGTGCACGATTTCGTTAAATAATTGTTAAATTCGTCTTTCATTTACATGGAGAAAAAAAAACGCAATGACTTTTTGGCCAACCCAATATATTATTGAATATGATTGAAAATTGTCTAGATAATTTTTCATCGATCGGGCTCTCCAACTTTTTGCCCCTCTCCCTCAATGACCCCTCACACACTGTAGCACTCTTTCCACATCTCCTTTCATCTCATCTCCTGTTATTATTATTATTATTATTATTATTTTTTTTTTTTTTTCAAATTTAATTTTTACATTTTTTCTCTTCATTTTTCTGTCGCGTTTTATCTCCAGCGCCTCTCCACGTTTATACTCTCACGAGCACTCCGCTCTCCTTCCCCACCCCCATTTATTTTTATTCTCTCTCTTTTTCTCTTTTTTTCCCCTTTCTCTCTCTCTCTCTCTCTCTCTCTCTCTCTCGCTTTTTTCGTATTCGTACATTCTCTCTCTTCGTCACGAAATGAAATGAAATGAAAAGCGAGAGAAAAAGAGACAGAGTGAGTGAGTGAGTGAGAGTGGGGAGGGAGGAGGGAGAGAGAGAGAGACAGAGAGAGAAGTTCCCTTTTTTTGCTCCTCTCGCGTTCTCTTCTCCCCCCTAGTCCTCGATATAGAGGTTGGTATCCATAAAAGAGGATGAATAAACGTAGATTGAAAGACCATAAAGAAGTATATCTGTGTATATATATAGAGAGAGAGAGAGAGAGAGAGAGAGAGAGAGAGAGAGAGAGAGAGAGAGAGAGAGAGAGAGAGAGAGAGTGTAGCATTGAAACGAAGAAATTAAAGCTGGATTTGAAATGAAAATAAATTTTCTCCCCGACCAAGAAGAGATTTGTCGTGGAAAGGCTCCAGCCTCGGGGGGCGAAGGGAGGGGGGAGCTGCAATGACAGGGAAAGAAAGCAGAAAGTGCTGTAGATTCAGGAAAAGGGGGAGAAATAAATCGAATTTTACTGAGCACCTATTTCTTATAAATGCAAGAGACAGAGAGAGATATGGAAAAAATGGGACGAGAATTTTGCAACATAATAGATTCTCATGGACATCTGTCTAATACAGTCACATTTCATATTTTTCGTTCCATTTTTATTTTCTTTAAATTTATTTTTCTCTGCTTCTCTGTCGAGGATTATTCTCGCCGATGAGACAGAAATTGCTTTGTTTTTGTTTTGCCACCCACACACGCAGACGCACACACACACAAACACTCTCTCTCTCTCGCTCTGTTCCCTCCCCGTCCTATGATATATATTTTGCAAGAGAGAAAGGAGGGAGACAGTGAAAACAAAGAGATGGGAAGGAGAAAGATTGATCGATAGAAAAGGTTCGATGTTATATTGTGTCTGTTCTTTTCTACGCGGATACGAATCGATTGAATTCTCTCTCTTTGTTTCTCTCTCTCTCTCTCTCTCTCTCTCTCTTTCTCTCACACACACAAACACACAGCCCTCGGAAACTGACGGATAAATCAACGCTCGAGCATAGCGAGAGAAAGATAACGGACGCGGTAATAAATAATGCTATCCCGAGCGAGCGTCCTGTCTAACCTGCAGAGTCCTCCTATATGTACCTGTAAAATGTCCATATATATATATATATATATATATATATATGTATATACATGACTATAGATCTATAACCGTGTGCACTTTCTCTCTCTCTCTCTTTCTCGTTACGATGTCAAAGGAGTGGGGTGGGGGGTAGTTTCGATATATCGACTATATCTTCGTCTGTATCGACTATATATATATACAAAGATATGTATGTGTCCAATCGCTCACAGTCACGAGCAATCAATTTGTGGGGTGCAAGAGTGACTGAGATACGAACGAGAGGTAAACTTCATATACATGATGTATATATATATATATATTACAAGATATCCTAATAGTTGAAATATCGATGTATATATCACTTTTATTCTTTGGTCAGAAAATTTGTTGATTTAAAAAAATTGGTTCAAATGAAATTTGAATCATCGAGCTCTACGAGCTTTTGGAACTTTAGCTTCAATTAATTTGTTTAAAATAGCCATGAGCTTAAAATGAATTGATAACCTTTTGTTTTTTTCTTCAATTGCCATAAATAATTTTATTGCACCAATGAATAATTGTGAGCTTATGTGAGATTTTTTTCAAGCCAATCTCGTGAATTTTAATATTTTTTACACCAGGCTAATTTTATTTATCTCTCTCCATATATGATTTTAATGACTTTCCAACCTCATGATTAATCCTCAAAGCTTGGAACTTCGAAGGCTCCATTATACAACTGGGGTATAAAAAAATCCATCAAAAGACATGAAAAATATATTTATAATTATGGGCGTAAATTCAGTAATTTTCGATTTTTTTTTTTTTTTTGTTAAAATTGACCTTTGTCGGCGTTCTACACACCATCTAGTCCATCTCGCCTCCCTCCCCACCCCGCGATTTATTACATTTTTTAACTCTATATTTGTCGAAATTTTCCGCATAATTGTTGTCATTTGAAAATAATTAAAGGGAAACTCTACCCTTTGAAATTTGATTCATTTGAATCGTGAATAATATACATGGATCGATACGTCAATCGAATATCCTGTCTCAGAAACGCAAAATATTAAAAACAATTTTTCACAAAAATCTATAGGAAAAGATCTAATGCGATCTTTAAACCAAAGAAAATCGCGAGATTTGTCCCTGGAAAGTTAAAAAAAAAAAAAGAAAAAAACCAAAAACAAGGAACCAATGCGGCTAAAGAAATTTTGTATTTTAATCAAAATTATATTTGGTGTTAATTGAGAAAAGGTATAATTTAACAAAATGACGAAAAAAATCGAATTAATTGCTCACGATTATGAAAAATTTTGTGAACTTTATGATCTTTTTTATTAAACTTTCATTAAAGATATATTATATATATATATCAAATATAATAGCCACGTGCGTTATTGCTCTGACGATGCACGCATACATATAGAGCTTAGAGCGTTCTCCTGCGCCGGTCATACACCAAAGTTTTCGACGGAGAAACACACTGCTTAACAAAAAAAAACTCCAATTAGTTTCCGCGCTCTTGTTATTTATGGGAACATCCGTCAATGTTACTGCCGGATGAGAAATTCCGAGAGAGCGCAAGCTCTATGCTCTTTGTATGAGTATATATATATATATATATATATATATATATATATATATATACATATATATATATATATACACACGTATATACGACCATGTAGCGACTCTCTCAGCCCGTGCAGATTTTCTCATTACGCCGCTTCATAACGGAATGAGAATAATTCTCCTGCCGCTAGTTTGCTCCTGCTTCGTGAATTGTGTACCGAAGAAATGTCCACGAAAATGATGTTGGCATCAGAGTTCCCCCTGATCGAGGGATAAAAATTTCCTCCATACTTCACCCAATGACAAAAAATTTATCAACAAATTTATAAAATGCAAAAAGTAAATTAAAAAACAAAACGTAAAATTCTCACGCATTATTCAATTTTTATTGGTTTATCATGATTGAGATAAAATAAATTAGGAAATTGTATTAAAAAAGAAAAAAAAAATCGTCAGAAATCCGTACTTTGTATACGAAAAAAATTCCCATTTATACACAGTCATTATAAATTCATTACGAAAAATTATGACGAATAATTTTTTTCCTACCTTTATTACGAAATTTATCGTTGTACAAATTATAATTTCGTTATATAATTCGGAATATTGAATATTTAAACTGTAGGACAATTTGGGTTTGGGTATTGTATTAAAAAAAAAAAAAACGTCGGAAATCCGTACTTTATATACGAGAAAAATTGACATTTATACACAGTCATTATAAATTCATTACGAAAAATTATGACGAATAATTTTTTTCCTACCTTTATTACGAAATTTATCGTCGTAGAAATTATAATTTCGTTACATAATTCGGAATATTGAATATTTAAATTGTAGGACAATTTGATTATATATATGGACGTAAAATATGTATATGGGTATAACAACATTATATACAAAATGTAGACAATAAAGAGCGTGTATGAAGTTCATGGTAAGATAACCTTGCAAATTTATGCATTAGAATGTATTTTCGATGCACATATATATATTGCACGAAGCTATGTGTCTTCATAGGTAATTTTCTCTCTCGTTGTTCTCGTTGGCAACGTCACGTCGAATTTCCGGTAAAATAATACCAAAGCATTCAAGTGGCTATTCCAATATTCTATTCGAAATATAGTCAATGGTTTTGCATTTCCCTGTTGCAAAGCTTCGTGTAGTGTATATATGTGTGTGTGTGTGTTGGATTCTTGTTACATCGCATCAGGGTTAGAAAGTGGAACGTTTCGATTAATAATGACGTGCTGTTGGCCACGAGAGCACGTGCGCGGGAGTACGAAAAGGTGAAGACAGAGAAAGAGAAACTGACTTTGTCTTTTTTTTTCTTTTTTTTCTTCTTGTGGCTAGCAAAAGCGTTTATTACGAATCCTCACGACGACTTTCACCATTATGGAATTTAGCTCTTAGAGAGAATAAAATTATGGACATTGTGCCAAATTAATTTTCGTTCTGATAAATAAAAAAAAATATCGTTGATTAATTTTTTTATTTTTTCTCAAATGAATTTTTCACATTATTGACATTTTTTTTTCAACATTTCTCAACTTGCTCGTACGTAAATGTTATTTCAAAAATGTAAATTCTCATTATTTATGTTTGACCAACTTTTGCATATAACGAAAATGAGACAGACTCACTGAAGTAATATATCAGCAAAAATTAGTCTAAATTTTCTTTGTTTTTTTTCCATTTTACAGATAATCTTATTCTTTAACAATATTAGTGCTTGCTATTTCCATCATAAAGTTAACCGAAAATTAGTTATTCGGCAAAAATGATGATTTTTCGTACTCTTTTCATTTGACCTTTGACTATGATCGGCAACTTGAGAGTTTCAAATCAGGATATTGTGATGAAAATGAAGCAAATAAATTATTTAAAAAAAAACCAGCTTTGTCCCAGTTAATGTTGGCAAAGCAGCTAATTTGACTGGAGTACAAAAGTCAGCTCGTAATTTCAAACGGAAATGCAAGATTTAATTGGGACAGGACAACTTGGCCAAGATCCATATAGTATATATAGAACCGGTGAAATCTAATTCGTCCCATAAATTCAATCTCGTATCTTTTTACCTCTCTCCGATAAACGCTCTTCCATCTGCTCTCCCTTTTTCCCAGTTCGAAAAAAACAAAAAAAAAAAAAAAAAAAAAAAACACAATATAAATTAATGAAATAATAATCGTTGTGCAAAATATTCCAATAAAATAGTAATTGCGAAAAAAGAAAACCAAAATAGTAATTTTTCAAAAAATTATTAAACTTGTCGTATCAGAGACAAAGAGACATCAATAATGGACGGATAGTAAAAAAAAGTACAACGAGCGTATGAAAAATGAAATAATAGCCATTTGTTACGTAGGGGTGATGAAATTGTTCAATTGCACAATATCTTTCTTGCAATAAACAATGGACGAGGCATAAATGTCAGATGGCTGTAGAACCTTTCAGGATCAACGATATATGAATCATTTTGTTGAGTATGCATAGTCGCGGCAGAATCGATACCCTCTCTCTCTCTTTCTCTCTTTCTCTCAATTGGACGCGATCGCGTGACCACGGCGTTAACCGCGCTTATCTACCTTGCACGCCCGTTTGCGTGACTCGTATCTATATGCGCAAAGTGCAACAGACTCTCCCTCTCTTTTCCTCTCTCACGTGTCTATATACGAGGTTCTCGTAACGCAGGTGCACGAAAACGCCTCCCCAATCTCCCAATAATAAACGAGAAAAATAATAATGAATGATTGGAAAAATAAGGCAAAAGAGTCATTTAATTTTTATCATTCTCATTATATTAATTCGTTGTGTATAATAAAATTCAATGAATTAATACATTACTATAGATGTAAAAAACAAAAAAAAACAAATTACAATTATTATAAAAATAATTGCTTTTTTTTTCATTAATTTCTCATCTTTCTCGTCGTTTGTTCATTGTATCTTGTGCAGCTTTGCAATTATAGCGAGCTCGCCAAGCGCGAACGACACCCGATGCAAATCCCTGATTAATTGAAAACGCTTTTTCATTGGAAACGTAATTTCTCTGTACGAAGCAATTTTGTGTCCCGTCGGGCTGTCAGCACTTTATGTGTACGCGTTGGACAACTTATGCTGGTTATACAAACTAAAGTATTGCATACGAGTACGATATTTCATATAATAGAATTTATCTCGACCGAAAAATCCCACGAAGAAAATAATTTCGTCATTTCTGATTTTTTTAAAATTTATTTTACAAAAAATACGAATAAATATTAACAAAAGCTTAAATTGAAAGTAAATTTATGAATAAAACAAAACTTTGGTATGAATTTAGAATTTAGAAGAAAAAATGTTGAGTATTTGTGATAGAACTTAATTTTCCTCTAATAAAAACGAGTGTACTCTTATTGTGTTGATTAAGTATGACAATCACCAATAAATGCCCCAATCGATCGAAAATATGTGCCACATAATTGTACGAACAACTTTCTAGATTGATTCGTATTTTTCCAAGAAATTTGCTTCATTACAGCTGAAACAAAAAGTCCTTCAAGGCAGAGGCTGTGTGTGTATGTGTGTGAATATACGTGAGAGCAAATTTAATTTGTCGAAGGAATTGCAATCCAGCTGAGCAATTAAAATTCCTACGAAATGCTTTGCTCACTTTAGTGAGTTACGAAGGAAAAAAATTGAGGGACTACGAAATATATTTTTAAAATTGTGAAACTCGTTCAATTATAAAACGATAAAGAGCCTTCACTTATATATATATATATATATGTTCATAAAAGGGTACATATCGGGTCCAAGTGTACATAAGTCTACATTCAATCATGGAGATAGAAATTATTATCGATATCGATACATAAAACAAGATATTTATAAATTTAGGTTCTATATGTAAAAAGGGTTAAAATGGGGACCATGGATGTACACGAATTTGTAATTATTGGGCCCATTGTTACTATCATTTATGGGGTGGATTCTCTTTTTTGTCTGCTAAAACGAGTGTTATATACATATATATATATGTATAAAGCTTCCTCGATGAGGATGCAAAAGAGTATTGACTGACGAGAATCAAAAGAGAAACTGTCATTAGCCGTGTGGAATAGTTACAACTTTTCTGTGGTTCTGAAAATGTTTTTTTTTTTTTCTTTTTTTTCCCCTCTACTCGATTTTACCAACGCTCTCTACGACTGGTGCTCGTCTAACCGCGACGATGAAAAGTAAATGGTTAATCTCAAGAACGCCTGAAAGTACTTTCGAGTACTCATTAAAATCCAATATCCAGACTTTTAATGAACGTCCCTTTGGCAATTACTCAAGCATATATATCATGTATACAGACACAGGCATGTATATATATATATATGTTGCTAGTCGAGGGATCAATATTAAGCATTTTATATATATATATAGATAAATCTTGCTATTAATTGGCACGACAGTCGTGATTTCTTTATTTTTATTGAATGCTAATTTTTATTTCTTTTTATTTTTTTTTTCAAATCAATCGCTCGTAGATATTTGCAAATTGTAATTGTAAAACGTCCACATATTACATGCCCTTTATGATGTGTTGGTAATTTTCTTGGATCAGAGCGAAAGGCATGAGACAAGATATAGTCAATCGTGTGTTTGGCCTCGCATAGAGAGAGAGAGAGAAAATACGAAGACTGCAATGTTCGCAGGGCTGTAACTCAATTTCCGATCCGTGGCCGCCGCAGGCTAAACCGTGCAACGTTGTCTCGACCTCCCCATTCCTCCCTTTACTCATGCCTGCTGTCCTGTTTGCACCATGTACAGATGATATCGGGGCAAAATGAATCATTAATGAGAAGAGCCGATTTTGCAAATGCTTAAGTTACACTTTGACCATCAGCAATATCTTGATAATGGCAACATGAAAATTTGAGAAATTCAAAAATAATATTTGTTTGTCTTTCAATTCTTAATAAATGAAATTGAAAAAAAAAAAATGTTATCCATCAATTTATCGATAAAATTGTTGTAACATTTCAACGAAATTCTCAAGTTTTCAATTATGTTCCATTTTGCCCCAGCAGTCTCCTCGATATACGTAGGTATGAAGACGTGTATACATGTGTGATATAGTACATCTAGTTCGAGAAGGAGTACGATCGGCTGTATGTTCTCTTTTTCACTCTCTCTCTTTCTCTCTCACCACACCGGTAAAACATTAAGTACCATCCTGGTTTATGAGGAACGTCGCACTATAAAGATAAATATCGAGGATATAAGAAACATTTATGGTGTCGCGGAGCTCATTGCATTATAGGAAAGGTGTGAGCGACTTTTCTCTTTCCAGGCACTGTCGAGAAATGTCTAGTGGAAAAAGATACTTTACCGATGTAAGACTTTGCCATGCTATAACACTTCCATGCAGGTGTATTTCCAATGCTCAGTATATATCTATATATATATATATATATATATATATATCGTTTAAATATTCACGAAAGCCTCTATATAATTTGTTAAATACATAGCAAGCTCGGAATAGTTTCACTCTCGTGGGTCGTAAATGGCAACATTCTATAAAAAAAAAAAAAAAAAAAAAAAAAAAAAAAAAAAAAAAAAAAATTATTTTTAATCGTGTCTATTTCTAACAAAGTTACGAGTGACGTTAAATCCTCGTTTCATCGGAATGTCATACAATTTTTAAGCGATATATGTATTTTTATAGAGAGAGGTCATTATAGTGACGTTCGTACATGGATTCAGCACTGCATATATAATATCGTCCTGATGTACGCTAGGCAATTACTGTATCGTCAATAACGAACACTCTATCAATCTATCAAAGTTGTTATTAAACCAGCTCAAAATCATTGCTGGCCTTTGACGTACTATATATATATATATATATATATATATATATATATATATATATATATATATATATATATATATAGAGAGAGAGAGAGAGAGAGAGAGAGAGAGAGAGAGAGAGAGAGAGAGAGAGAGAGAGAGAGAAGGCTGATAGGGGGGGGGGGGGAGTTTCGTATGAGCTTTTTGTTCTCTTGCTCGCAATTAGGCTTTCGTTCCCTTTCCAAATTCTCAATCATGATTTTCATTGTCCGAAGCTTTAATCGAATCATGACACTTGTTGCACGATGACTCAAACCATCAGTAGCTGATATTGTTCAGCTGTAAAATCTGCTATGCTCCATAAAAGCCTTTGATTGCCTGTTCTGCTACGTCATTTAACCCTAAATCCAGAAACAAAAAAAAAATCATTCACGTTAAATAATGTAAATGGGTATATTTGAATTCTTTTAGTTGATTCCAAATGAATTGAACATTTCATATCCATTAAATGGGATTTGGACCGCAATGATAGATATTAATCGCAAAAATATTTCAGTCCTTAATTTTCCTCATCTTTCCCCTAGTCAATTAGTCGAATAATTTTTTTTTTCACGTTTAAAATATTATTTAACTTGAAATTCTAAAAAATAATTTAGATTGCTGGAAGTTAAGGAAGATAAAATTCTTCCTGAAGAAGTTACCGATCATTTAAACGTGATTTAGCCATCAATTTCAGATATTTCCAATCTTTGTTTTATTGTCAATTCGACGAGCCCTGAAGAAGCAAAGAGAGGTCAAAATTGGTATATCGTCGTCTCTCCCATAACATCAGTCGATTCTAACTGAGACCATGAGAGTTAACCTCTCCGTTTTAGAGGTCGTCGAATTATGAGTCTCGTAATTTTTTGTCACATCAAAGAAATTTTTGTAAATTTTTTCAACTGCTCGCCATTATGGCTCGTATTTTTTTGAAGTAATTTATAACCTGTTAAATGCGATTTAAAATTCCAATGGTACATTTTTTAAGAAAACATTTGCGGCCTCCAATATTTCGAATATTTACTCTGGTCGATTAGTATAGTTTGATCCTTTTTTTTTTTTTCGTATCTTGTGAACTCTCTCAAATAGTTATATATCTCCATGGCTCGTTGTAATTTGAGGAGAATTGTGGCAATACGATCTGTGCGAGATACTGTTGGTGGCTAGATGTTCGTATTCACGTTCATTGCTGGTTTTCAGCCGGTTGAAGGTTACGTCCAATTTGCTATCTCTATATCAGGGAACATTCGGCGTGTGGGACAACGAGCAATCCTCTCTCTCTCTCTCTCTCTCTCTCTCTCTTTTTCTCTCTTTATACTGTACTCGTATCAACCCAACACGTAGATTGTGAACGTTTTAGCGGTGAACCGCGCGTCCACACCGGCAGAGTGCCCGAGGCTGTTCGGTCCGGCCACTGACAAAATCATGAGCCACTTGTTGATCCCCTGATGACCGCTCGTGCCAAAACCGCTGTTATCCGGAAAAGCCTTTCTTCTCTCTCTCTCTCTCTCTCTCTATCTATCTCGTAACTGGAACTCTCGGCCACTCGAACACGTATCGGACCACGAGTTTGTGGCGTTCACGTGGATGATATCATCGAAATCCCTTCCGTATATATTCCCCCCAATCAAATCATCAAACTCTTGATATTTAAACATTTTGATATGGATGAAGGTGACACTTTGATTTTGACTGCTTTATTTTTCATCAGTTAAAATAATTTATAATATTGTATTTTGTTTTGTTTAATGATTAACCAGTGAAAATAATTATAATTATCCCTGTAAATTTTCATCACTGAGCTCGCAATATCTTCAATGATATTATCTCTTGTTAAAGTAACGTAGTATAAATTATTCTCACAGCTGGATCACTCTCTCGAGTATTTCAAAGATTCGCGAAACAGCCGAGAGAGGCCCCATATTTTACTGTCTCGTTCCAGCTGGCGACCATCTGTTGGGCTATTTTTAAAGCGTCCTCTCTTGGACCCTGTAAAAAAATCTTTATTATACGATATTTTTTGTACTCGGTAAAAAATCTTTATTATACAATATTTTTTGTACTCGGTAAAAAATTTATATTCAATATTCAGTTTTCTCATTACACATATACTTTAAATAAATTTTCTCGTATTATATTAAAAAATTGACTGGAAATATTTAATTATAAAACTTTCGTTTCAAACTAAAAATTCATTAAAAATTCATTTCGAATTTGTTTGTCATGGTAGGGCCAAAAATCGAGTCACAATGTACTGCGGTACCCAAACATGTGTGTTAGTGGTTGGAGGATTAATGTTGCCTTATGTACATATTATAATATATCAGAGAGAGAGAGAGAGTCGAGATTGTGAACTGAAAAGTTGAAACGTAATTTCGTAAGGAGGGTTGAAACGGTCTGTGTTTACGTTAAAGTTATACATCTGTATTATTATTATTATTATTATTATTATTATTATTATTATTATTATTAGAGTATTATAATATAAAATATTCTTTTCATGCAGCTATAATTATGGTGATCGATCGAGTTTATTCTCACACTGATGTTGGTTTTTTATGGTTGGTCTTGTTACCTATATATATATATATAGATCGAAAGATCGGCTCGTACCGATTATCCATCGTTATTTTCGACTCACGTACGTCTAATAACGGCGATACAACATGGACGAGTATCATCGCCCTCATTGCCTTTTCACATTTCATACACGATGTTACCTAAACTTGAGTCTTTTAAAAATTCCCTCTATCTTTCATCACAATCTCCTTTCTACATTTTAAAAATAATTATCGAATCATTTATATTTATTTTCTTTTTCATTGATAATTAATATAAAATAGGAGATTTCAGTCGTTATTATAAAAATTACACCTTTTCCACCTATTTTAATGTAAATATTAATCAGTGCTGTATTTATGGTAATGAAATTTCCATCTTGAAAGAAAAAAAAGAAAAAAGTATTTCAAATTTGCAGCGTTACTTCCGAGGAAACGAGACAAATGTAATATCCCAGTCGGGTCAATTTCAAGGGTAATTGAGAAAAAGTAGTTCGCTGAAACGAGTTTTCTTTCTCTCTCTCTCTCTCTCTCTCTCGTTCTCTTTTACTATAGCAAAACGAATGGTTCTTTGGTTCTTTTCATCGCGAAAGAAAAAATAATTTCGCTCGAGTTGAAGTAAATTTTTCTTTTGCCCTCGAATGTAAATACAATTTTTGCGAAATAATGAAATATATGCGAATGTGTGCAATAACCAGATTATATGTAGTTGTATGTGTCTATCTATATATATATATATATATGTAAATAAATATTTATAGCAACTTTCTACGAAAGAATTTCGTTGGAATGAGTGCCGCTTTATTTGACGTTTCTCTTATGAAATATTACGCGGTGAAAATAGAAACTCTTGTTTGACTCTCTTATATACATATATATATATATATATATATATATATATATATATATATATATATATATATATATATATATATATTCGGTTCTACTCGCGAAGGACGTGTGCGATTAATTCAGATCGCAGAGTAATCGATGGTGTGGGAGAAAAGTGGAGAGGAAAGTTGAAGCAGAGAGGGAATAAAAAAAGTGGGAGGTCGATAGAACTTTGGGTTTTCGTCTGCTCTCCCCTTCGAATGGCAAATATAACGCAATCAACGTTCGTTCCGTTATTGCGCCAACTTCTCAACTTTGCACATACATAATTGCACGGGCTATTTAGCTTGGATTTAGCTGTCGCGAAGAGACGTTTGAAACAAAGTTTATTCCCTTTTCATGGTAGATTTATAGTCTGTCGTCGTGGAATAAATTACGAAGATTTCTCTAATTATGAAGGTTGTAGCGTTTGTCCTCACTGATGATACGTTCGATCATCGAGCCTTTTTTTTTTTTTATTTTCCTTCGGTCCTTGCGGTCTTGCGGATGGAGCTCGTGCACTTTGCGCCAGTTTTGCTCAATCAATATAACAGTAAAATAAATACTTTGCGTATTATTGAAATCGAACGAAAAAAAAATATTGGAAATATTTTTGTTTGATTATTTTTTTGCTATTAAAAATATTTATCATTTATTATTTTTTTCAAAATATTCCTTCATTTTTCACTACACTGAATGCTTTATCAATTCAAGTATTTCACGAAATCGAGACTTTCGCGAAGGTCAGACGAGCGTGTTGTCTTCTTCTTCTTCTTCTTCTTCTCGTCTCTCCCCTTTGGCATGCTTTCTGGCTTCGCAAAACGTTATTTATCGTTTCGTTAAATCTGACATGATACGTAAATACAATTATTCAGAAAAACTTTGTGTATTCTTCTGTGTATTATTGATAAAATTTTTTCGAAATTTTTTCGATAAATATTTATTCAACTGTGAGATAAAATTTTGTTTTTTATTTCCACATGATTTAAACAATTTTCATTATTAGATAAAAAAAATAACCACAGTATAAAAACATTTTTTTTTATTTATTTGATTTTTTTACCATCAATTCTAAAACCCCTCAAATTTATGACATTGAAGTTTGCATCGTTGGAATGCAACGAAATTGGTACAAAAATTTCAACCCCTGTCAAGGGTGAGTTTCGGGGGTCGGGACAGCTTGACTCGTTTTTCATATTATCATCGCATGAAATAATCTTAGAGGAAAGAAAATTCTACGCAATGTTGATAAATTTTTGTTATTTTTTTCGTTATAGAATTTCGTTGCATTCCAACTAATTGATAGCGCTTAAAAAAGTTAATGAAAAATTCGTTGATAACAAATTCACTGATTTTCATAAAATAATTTAAAAAAATTTTAAGCTTCATTGTGTTCTGTTGATTTTGAATGGAATGCCCCATATGCTCTATGTGGAGAGTCAAGTAGGAGGAGGGGTGGTTAGGGGGGTTGGTAACTGTCGCGATAATACTGCTAATATCCGGGGCACAATGCATTATTCATGGCAATAGTTGTCCTGCAATGATGTGGTCGCACGACGATCACGAGGGAACGAGCGAGAGAAGAGAGGCCGAGAAGGAGGACGGGAGGGGGTCAGAGTAAGATAAACGTCCGTCCTGCTCGTAATTATGACTCATTATCTAACTCAAGGGGGGCCCCGGGCGGGACAACTACGTTGTTCAGGGCGATACTGAGCTCTGATATATGTTTATGCAAATCGTTGGTCGCATCGCTATAGTCACAGTCTGGTCAACCATAACTCGCTCACTACACGTTGCATTGGTAGGAAGACACTGTCTACACAGTCTCTCTCTCTCTCTCTCCCTCCCTCCCTGTTTAGATGTCAACCAATAAGTATTTCTCAATTCGAGAATTTTCGATTCACATTCAAAGAGTAATATTAAATATATGACCCACTTTTATACGTTTTTGTAGAAAATATAAATATGAGAAGGAAATTAATATGTATTTGTGGCCAAGTATTTGTTTAATAAAAATTAGGGCCACGTTCTCGGTGAAATAACGTTTAACAGCAACGAGTTGGCATTAGAGGAGACACGTGTCTATATATATATATATATATAACTATAAATAAATGAATAAATGAATAAATAAATTAAATATTAAATATAATATATATAAAATATTGATTTTTCGTAGTCTATGCTCGTGGTTGCGGCATTAACGTACCACGAGAACCAGATGTTGAAGCACCTGTGCTGATAATACATATGCAAATTGCATTTTATTCACGAGAATCAAGAAGAAGAGATATAGAGTTAGTTTTTTTTTTGTTTTAACCCGCAGAGCAATTGTACATTTTTCTTTTGTGGTGAAACTTTGAATTATGTTTCATAATTTGAAATTGAAGGATTCTCTTCATTTGAATTTTATCCACTCTTATAGAGACGAAAAATATGGTTTTCGACTTTTTTCACAATGGAAATTCTGATTATATCCATAATGTGGGATCGAAAAATTCCATCGAGTTAAATTTATGCTCTTCCCACTCTTGCAAATTCCATTCGTGTGCACACATATATATATATATATATATATATATATATATATATATATATATATATATATATATGCCCTGCGAAACTTGAATCTCTTCTCGTCAGTGCTCCATGAGGTAAAACTCGAGAAATTTTTGCCTTATACATCAATTTTTTTTTTTTTTCTTCAATTAACTAAATCGAAATTAACAAATTGAAATTTTGAATATGATTAAAAATTTCATATTATCTTTACGAAAATTTTTATGGCTTTAATGATATTTATATACATATATATATATAGACAGAGAGAGAGAGAGAGAGAGAGAGTTGAAAATTTCATCAGATCTCGTTGAAAAATCTTATAAAATTTAATGATGTCTCTAATTAAGGTGTGTTCAAAGAATTGTTAAGATCTTGTCGAAAAATATGAGGAAAAATCATATAAATTTTAATGATGCCCTACGAATGATGACTCTTATATATATACGTGTTGGCAACAAGTGTACATGAGTATAAAGCATGTAAACGTGTAATGTACTTGGCGTACAGACGAGCATTTTGTACGAGAGAGCAGAAAAGCGAGAGTTGGAGAGAGAGAGGTGACGGTGATTGCGCACATACGTGCATGCGACGCGTTGCACCGAACCGGCGCCTCCTACTTGTTGCTGCACATGTTAGCATCTCTTTTGGTGCACTCGGCTGTATCGCTGTCGATATTTTTTATCAAATAATTCACAAAAATAGAAACAATTTTTCGCTGACGATTAATTATTTCGAATATAAATTATGGCCTCAAAGTATTGAGAAAAAAAAATGCTCCCAAACATTTACAAATAGCCTTCAATAATTTTAATTGACTTAATTAAGATTGTCTTTCTTTTTTTTTTTGCATTTTTCATGATTTATAGAACTAAGGAACATATTATTTAATTGGATCTCGATAAAACGAGGCAATTAATCGTGAAATTTTTCCTCCATGTGATTTATCATTTTCTTTGTCCCTCTTTTTATTTCAACCCTTCTTTGTACTTGAATTTTATTCCCGTGATTTTATTCTTTTTATATATAATAAAAATAAATAAATAAAAACTCGCACCACGTCGACGTCATCCCCGCGGAAGGGATTCTCTCGCTCTGACTCATTGAGCCGAAGGAAAAGATAAGGATCTTGTCGTTGAGGTGCAAACGCGAATACAAAAACAGCCCAAGGGCAATATAGGACACATACAGGACAACAACTTCGTTCTCTTTCTCTCTTGGGTGAAGGACAGAGAGAGAGAGAGAGAGAGAGAGGGAGGGAGATTTTCGCGCGGTTGTGCGCGTGCATGCCATACGTAATCCTCTTAGCATAATTCTTCACCGTGACATAATACTGTCCGGGGTTTTGTATACGTGCGAGCATTTATTACCGGTCTCTCACGAGTGTCTCGTCGTCGTTCTTCTCATCACCATCGTTTTGCCAATATAAATGTCTCCTCCTGACTCATTTTTACGGCACATACGTGGAAAATAAATAAAATAATAATAAGAATGAAAACATGAGAGGATTTAAATAAAATTATAAAGACAAGATTAATTTTAATTAAAAATTTATTAATATTTCATCAAACTTGCGAAATTAAATGGAATTTAATTTCGATTAATAAAACATAAAATTAATTGTAATTTGATAATTTTTTAAAATAAATTTTACGTTAATGTAATTGATATTTCTTGGTGCTTGAGAACGAGAGTGAACTATATAACGCTAAAGAGAGAGAGAGAGAGAGAACGAGAATGAGACACAAAAGATTAGAGACGTGATATTTTGACGTGCATGCCGGTTTGTAGCCATCAGCAGTGCATTGACGCCCCCGCGTGTGAGGTCACCTGCACTATACTCCACGTCTCGGCTGGTTATGGGTTGAACGGCCTTATGCTCAGGTGTGCTCAAGTGGCAGGTGTTCCATGAGCTCAGCTCTCCTTCCCTCTCCCACCCTCTCCCAAACCCTCTGCCCCTCATACTGCACATACGCATATATAATTCTTACATATATTCCTAATGTATACAAGAGCAGGGTGAGTGTCTGTTGAATCGTCGTGTCGTTCGCTGCTGCACGTCATGTCAATGAATGACGCGTGGAATAAAATTCTAAAGGATGTTCACATTTTTTTTATCCTCATAATTTGTACAGTGTCCTTGATAAATTTTATCTCGCTCAGAATCGAAAACAAAAGTCTATATGGACTTGAATTAATTTAAATTAATTTTAGTTTTTAATTGATTAAGGATTTTTTTTTTTTTTTTTTTTTTTAAGGAAAATTTGTATATATGACACGAACATTTAGCCATAGAACTTGTCGAGTCTCACATATAGCCTACGTGAAACGATCAAGGGACGTGTGTAACGGTAGATAAAATTTATATATAAGTATATATATATATATATATATATATACACGTATGGTACCAAGAACGAGGGGCACTCTGTTAGCTGTTACGTTCTCTTTTTCTTCATGCTTGCACGTTTACCTACCGTTATTTATAACGTCTGAAGAACTAACAGACGGAATTTTATGTTGAAAAATCTTTGTACTCATACAACTTGTCTCAGCTCTATAAACATAAATTTATAACATCAACGATGTTAAATCTGTTAATTATTTTTTATCACAGGTAATTAGGTGTGAGCAAAGTTCAATTGTCCAAGAAAAGTCATTGTTAATTATTTATTATCCGTACAATCGCATTGATAAAAAACAATATTAATGCGTTTCGTATTAACATGGAAAGAAGAAAAAAAAATAGAAAAAATAAATTATTGAAAAATCTTCGCGAAAAATAAATCATCCAAATGTTGAGATTCTGTATAAGAACAGATACATCGATGAAACTGGTCAGACAACGATCTTGACATTTGGCGAATTTAAACACGTAGACTCTGTATGGGACCATCGACAATTCACGACTTTTTCTCAACTTCTTTTTTTTTTTTGTTTTTTTAATTTTTTTACCTCATTTTGTGTTATATATATCCTTAATAAACTGCCACTCTGACAGTTTTATTTGATCGTGAGTGCCCCTTGAGGTTATCATTCTTCCATCTAAGTTAATCACATTTGAATTTGAAGAGAAAAAAAATATCGAAAATTTTATAGTTTGCTATAATCGTTTATTACAATTTATGTAAAATGAATCATTTACATAAATTGGTAATTTCCATAAATTTAATTTCATAGATAACCATTTTTTATAGAAATTTAATTTTTGTACATTTTTTTTTTTTTTTTTTTTTATTAAATTTATTATGTCTATAATTTATTTAAATATAGTAGACAGATGGAATAAAAAGCTAGAATGCAATGTAAAAGTCACACTTAAGAGTTAAAGCCATTGCTGGGATTCACAAATAGAGAGTCACTGGTCCCCCCGAGTTATTATTCGTATACGTCCGGCTTCTCTTTTATTTTTCTCTCCCTTTCTCTCATCTTCTCTTCTCTCCATTCTTGTCTGGCTATCCCAGGAATTTAAGAACCCCACCTGGCCATATACCTACGTATACACTAGCGGAGGAAACGAGAAATGTATGAGACAGAGAGAGAGAGAGAGAGAGAGAGTGAGTGGGTGGGTGAGAGAGAAAGGAACAAGAACGTGACCAACTGCAATTCAATGTCGCTATGACTACTCTACTAATCATTTTTAAATCCAATTATTTTTCCATCCATTAAAATTACAATTACTAAAAGCACGATTCAAATTGAAACTGATTGTCAATCATTTTATAACCACAAAATTATTACCATTTTTTTTTTTCAACAAAATATAATTTGCGAAAAAAAAAACAATAATAATTATCAAATGGCTAGCAATAATTTGATAAAATTAGTAACGCTTTCGCAATAATTATTCATAATTACTAACTTGGAATGATTTATTTTTATTCGAGTGTTTTTTTGTTCTCTCGAACACTGCAAAAAATGTTCTCAAATATTTCGGTATTATTGGCGGATATCTGGACAATTCGTGATCGTGTCTCACGCGTTTCTTAGGAGTTGTAGAGATTCGCGTGAGGTGATAAGACCATGTAATCTCGTCTTGGCGAAATAAAGGCCCAATTCCGGTCAAGCCAGTAATTATTATATCTTTGTATCGTCGATTCATGCTGTCCAACCGAATTCCTGACTATCCAAAGTCACCACTGAACCAACACAATCGCAGTGGAGCAATGGTGGGCTGCAACCCTAGCACAGCAGTACAACAGTCAGAGGAGGGATCAGTTGAATCCCTCTATATAGTCACAGAGGATTATTGAATTGTTGCTTCTGCCTTTTACTGTACGTCTCGCATCCCTTCCTCCAAATCTTTGCTCACGAGACAAACATTCAATTTTTATCTTTTCCTGTAATTTGATTTTCTCAGAAAACATTTTATTTTTGTACAAAAATGGAAAATCACGTTCCCCTTTAGGGGTTTGATTCCTTCCCTTTTATTCATGTACTATTCCAATTCATCAATAAGATATTATTAAAAAATGACCTAAAATTATTGAACTCAATATAAATTGGACAAAAACAGAAATTAAACAATTGAATTGATTGACAATTATCTTGTCATAATAACACTTTGAATTCGAAGCCTTTTGAAAGCTTAATTTTCTATTTTCATAATCTCGCCATCAATCGTACACCCCTTGAATTAAATTTGGAGCTTCTCCGATCGTGCTCGTTCTATTCTGGATGAGCTTACTCGATTTGCTTCAATATCGTCAATTTACCAAATAACATTCACAATTATGATTATAATTCGATACTCATTGATCGATTCTCGATAGCACGATAATAATTATGAAAAAAAAAAAAAATAAACAAAAAACAAAAAAGAACTTGTTAATTTTCATTCCCGACAATAAATACAAAGTTAATAATGAAACATATTAAACTCGACTGAGGTGCAATTTCTTTGCATGATGAAATATGCGCAGAAAAATTTTATCTCTCGTGTCTGTTGTACGTGCATAATATCGTACATAGTGTGTCGTGATTATAGTATTTAGCGGGCTGTTGGCGAGATTATAATCGTACACAACAAGACACGCTCATTCCTTATTATTATTGGTTGTCGAATTTTTTTTTTTTTTTTTTTATGTTTTTTTTTCCTTCTCAGGCAATTATCATTATAATTTTATCGGCGTGACCGATGGATAAGGAAAGATGCAAATCATATTGATTTATTAATCAAGTGCACATAACTGTCACTGTCTATCCTGAATTTGCTAGCACTTTGAGTTCAGGAAATTAATGTACGAGCAATAAAAGTCCAAGCAAAAAATAAATTCAAATACAAATCGTAGATCAGCGTTTATAGCTGGCAGATCGAGAACTCGAGAGAAACTTTCACGCACTATATTCGTTAAATTATAACTAACTTATCTTACTAGGTGTATGAACGTTTTTTTTTTTTTTTCTCTCCTTTCTTCTTCTATAGGAGCTCGTGACTCATTTTCTTTTTTCACTCACAAAGCTCAATCATAAATCCATTTTTCAATCTTTACAATATTTAGACATTTTTTTTTAAATCTCCACTATAAGTTCAAAAGTATTATTTTTCATTGTGCTCAGAGCACATGTTCTTTCTCGTATTATGCAGCAAAACTCGAGGGATCTTTTATTCTCTCGAGTTCAATTTTACTGACCTCTGAGTCTGTTTGACCCGGACGAGAAAATAAATATAATATTTTCCATAAACTTTCATTTATTCGATCACGATACAGAAATCTATGTAATATTGATAATAATATTAAAATTGTCGTTTTAAAATGATATTTTCTTTGTTTAAATTCATGAAGTTAAAAATATCGATACCAAGACAAAAATCGTGAGAGTCATGATATATATTAATTTTAATAATCAAACGGAGCTTGCAACCTTTTCACAATTTTTATCGTTTACTTCGTGCAATATTTATTATCTCTCTCTCCCCTTCCTTCTTCATCTTTTCATTTCATTCCCCGGGAAATTCTCTCATTTACATGCCACAACTTTAACTATAATTATAAGACAATTTCGAGGCTATTCCTTCCATCATTGTCTTTCTATTTCTATGATTATCCAACTCGACGAATATTCCATCTCTGTCTGATTAAATTTCATTAATTTGGCGAATCCGGCTATCTATATATACATACATATATATATATATATATATATATATCCGGATTCGCCAAATTAATGAAATTATATATATATATATATATATATATAGATAATATCACCGGGATATATCAGATAATTTGACGATGCTTGTCTTCCTAAAGCTCTTTCACTATACATGTAGACTATATTCTCAATTTACTCGGTTTGATCGGAATATTTGTCATGTTTATAATATAGACGAGACACAAAAACAAAAAAAACAAAAAAAAACCCATAAGACACCGATCGACAGTGAAAAATAGCATCGCCATCTCCACCTCTATTTCTCGTTTTGCCAGGATGATGAATCAATTATATCAATCAAGCCAACGTGAGGCGAGAGATAAAGCAGTTTCTGTTCGAATTAGATTTCCATTTCGACAAGCATCGCGTCAAACAAGAGATTGGATATTCGATGGTCGAGAGGATCACGTCAAAATTATCATCTCTCCTCGTAGTTTATATTAATAAAGATTGAGTGAGGAGACAATCTAATTGCGTATATATATATATATATATATGTATATAATCCAACTCGTGACAGACAAACTATAATTCGACACAAACGACCAAGTTAACACTAATTAATATCTCGATATTATAATGATTATTTCTGTCTCCATAAAGTTTCATGCCACGTGAAATTCGCGTATTTAATCAACTGTAAAATATTAATTGGATTTGAAACTGTCATACGAATTTTTTCACTTTAAAATATATATCCGCAAATATTATTTCTGGAACTATTAATGACGTTTATATATAAATTGATGAAACATTTACCGTTTAAAATATGAGAAATTACATGGTCGACAAGTTTTCGAGGAATTTCGTAATATTTTCTCGTGCATGAAGCTTCGATCTTTTTGTGATCACGAATGTTTTTTTATTTTTATTTTTTTTAATTTTCTTAACGAGTGCTGATGATAGTTATGAGTGAAATGCTCCAAGAGCGGAGGGATAATTTTAAAAATGAATATTCGCGGATATTTTTTGTCTAGTCTAGTATATATATATATATATATATATGAATGCCGTATTATGACAATTACGTCCTCATACCTATAATTATCACATAAATATATAATTGGGGATATGCTGCAAACTACAGAGAAGTTTTCTGAAGAGCATAAAATTGCTAGAGTTTCCAGCCCTCTGACGGCCGTCAGAGCCCCCTATAAATGGAGTCTAACCATTTATCGGGGGCTTGGCAGTCGTTGATGCAACAGTAAAATGATAAGGGCGGGGGGGAGGGGGGCGACGAACACAGTCGGGCTAATAAATGTTTCTCGCAAAGTGGGCACGATTGATAATTAATAGATGCCTATATCGATCGAGGAGAGGGAGGGACCACACACATACATAAATTTACCATATCTAGTACGGAATGGAAATTCTCTAGCTATAGATAGATTACAAATTATCTGGTTGCCTTTAGCGATAATTCGAGAATCACATCAAGTGTCCTTTTAGTCTGCTGTTTGATCACTTTATAGTGATTGATAGCTTTCAGCAGAGGGGTCTCGTGTGCAATTAGGATCTCATACTGGTTTCACATATATATATATATATATATATACTTCAAAGAGTCGAGATTGAAATTATTGCCAAGTGGACAATGTTGCCTGATGATTATTTTTGCAATGACATCATTATATAGTGAGTGGAGAAATCAACTATACAAATTATCTACATTTATTATATGAGAATTCCAGAACAAAAAGAAAAACATCCAACTCTCCAATACTTTGGGATTTGGCTGATGGTTTTTCACATTGGCTCTTATTTTCTTTCTATTATTTTTATCAGATAAAAAAATAATAATTTTTGTGTATCAATAGAAATTTATGCTGATACATTATGGCTCAAAAGTTTTAATATCTGGCAGAGAATTTGTATGAATTTTTCCACATTTATACACTCGCGCCAACTGTTTTTTATGATGTTTTTTGTTTTTTTATACTGTATGACTCGTGGAAAAGTCGTTATTAAAATAATAAAAGGTCATCAACCAAATCTCAGAGGATAAAAATAGATTATGTTGGGGTGTGAAATCCTTCATGAATAAATGAAATAATTAATGGTAATGAATCAAAAAAAATTAAATAAAAAAAAAAGAAATGCATGCAGCTACAATTAATAGAATTTTCAACGACAAAAAAAATTGAATATCTTTGGGTCATAATAACTGCTAATTAGCAAAAGTCGAGAGAGAGATTTAAATTAATAAATTACAATGGCTGCTGCACATATAATGCCGGCATTCACGACGAGAGATCTAAATATATTTTCACCTGTAAATTCAATGACGAGGAATTTGACGTGGAAAGAAAAATCGAGCACTATCTCGATGAGTGCACGCTCGTATGTGTGAATGCGGTGGTGAATGTGTAGGGTGAAAAAAAAAATAATAATAATACAGGCAGTGGTAGAAATTTTTATTCAATGGAATTCCGATGAATTTTTGCAACGTTATGCAGGATGAGTGGAAGAGTGCTTTTTGTTCGGAGCCTTAAATTCATATATTCGCTCTTTATTCCACGCCAATCTCACTTCATCCCCCGCTGCAGATTCTATTCCGCCGTTGAAAAAATTCAAATGTATGTATATATATATATATTAGGCAACTTTACGGTATACATATATATACACGTACCTTAAAGTTGCCTAATCGCTTGCCGTACCTAAAATACATTAAATCGCGTAAATTTTAGAGGATTAACGGAAGCGAGTAAATAAATGGACGAAATAGTAAATTCTTCCCTCCATTGAGTGAAGACTGGTTCGTGCGTTTGGGTCTATCAAAGTGAAGTTGGGGGTAATCAAGCGAATCTCATTTCCAAGTATACTACGACGATAATACGCTCACATTATGCGTTTGTGATTAAATTGAGAATACAGCAGAGAGCGAGAGAGAGAGGAAGAGTATAACCCCTGAGGGAACTGACAAGGCCACGGGAACGGAATTATGTTTTGAAAGCCGTAGACAGAATTGCACGTTCGGGATAAATTATGAATTATTCTCGACTCGACTTTTCTCCACTTAAATGCAGTAATTTTCTACCAATTTTGTAATCTAAAAAAATGCCAGTAATTTCAATATTCATTCAAAATTTTCCTTTTTGAATTTTTAAACGTTATATCCTCTCAGTCATTCATCTCGCTCGTCCTCTTTCCTGCTCTCTCGTGAAATCAATAAAAGCCATTCCTTCGTGTATAAGTGATTTTACGTGCTGCTACATTTTCATTTGACAATTTTCCTCATATTTATCCTCTTCCTGCTCAATTATGGAGGACAAAGTGTTTTGGTTGAAAAAGATGAGAAAAAAAAAAAAAAAATGTTTCTAGAATGCTTTTTTATCAATACTGAGATGGTTCTTAAAGGCTTTCCGTGTTACGTTGCTTTCTTGTGTTCCCACAAAGCCACAACTCTCCCGATGAAAGCACGTCTTTAGTTTTTTTTTTTTCATTCCCTTTTTTGTTTTTAATCGTTCCTCGATCGATTTGTTTGACACAGCAATATATAAGCTGCCCTATTAAATTATAATTTAATAACGCGAGATAAGATATATTTTTAAATTTTTCCAATCAAAATATACGAGTATATAAATATATATATAAATTTTATAAATTTATAAATTCTACTCGGACTAAATAAAGTCCAGAGGGTGATTCGAATTAATTCAAAGGTTCATCGATCATGTGAGGAAATTTTTAATCCAATTAAAAATCATACACTTGAATCGTGACTTGTTATCAAGGAAATTCATTCGTGGTTCCTTTTCTTATATTTTATTTCAAGGAATATATAAATTAACTTTTGCTCCAATTTTCAATTTTTATGGTCGCAAATTTTTAATTATATATTTCGTGTATCATAAAGGGGGTGAGTTTTTAGAAAAAAAATCGAAGGGGTGGTATGCAAAGTCGACGGGGAAAGTGGAAAACAAGCGAATAAACTGTAAATGGGGAAGTGAGCTCGTTCGTTCGTATTCTAAACTTTTGGCTAACTCACCATCGCAAACCTCTCTCGTTCTCTCTGTACCAAAATGCCCACGAGCAATGCACACCAACACTAACCAGGCAATGCTGGTGCTGCTGCTGCTGCTGCTGCTGCTGCTGCTGCTGCTGCTGCTGCATTCGAACACAATGGCCGCTCGTGCAGAACTTTCCACTGAACTAAACAAGTTTATTCAACGTACCTTGCTCTGCTAGCTTCTCTTTAGCTTTCTCCTTTTCTCTTTCCTCTCTTTCTCATACCTCATGCGACTACCCCCCCACGAGAAAGACCCGTTTTTGGAACCACCTCCGACTCCCCCCCTCCTCAAATCCCACCTGCAATAATGACGGCGAGAGCTGCAAGTTTTCCAAAAGTTTCCGACAGATTAACGACTATTGGAATTGTTAAAGTTATGGGAAAGCTCTCCTGGCAACGCTATCACACCCCTACCTCAAAAAGGGGTCGTAGTTAAAAGAGGGTTAATACGAGAGAGAGAGAAGGGCACATATATAAGCTAAGCGAATCTTGATGGGAGTTGGAAGATGTCAGGGGCTGTGAAAGAAAGCTTTTTTACATAATTATGTACATGAGAATTGATAAATTTTTCGGGAGGGATGAAGTTAAAACTTTATTAAAACAAATTTTGGCTTAAAACAAAATTTTTGCAAATTTATTGAAAATTATAGCGGGAAAACTTTTCGTAATTTTATTTTCATGAAGATAATTATTTTCCTGAGGATCAAAAATTTCTCGAAACTTCCCCCCCATGGCTGTGCTGACAAATAATCCGAAGAGTGTAGGAGAGAGAGAGAGAGAGAGAGAGAGAGAGAGAGAGAGAGAGAGAGAGAGAGAGAGAGAGAGAGAGAGGAGAAGCTCAACTCGAGAGAATTTGTCCACCTCAAATTATGGACTTATTGAAAAAGTTTCGCTGTGTATTCATTTAATTGTCATTTCGTCAAGTCCTTCCTATTATTCAAGTGGCAATTCAATAATGAATATTATTTTTTTTTTCACGATTAATGCGTCAAAATTTTTCATCATTTAACATTTTTTCTTTAAGACTGATCTCTATTGAGTGGTAAATATCGTTTAAAAAATTGAGCTTTGTGTTGTAAAAAAAAGAAAAAAACAATGAGAGAGCAAGAGATGTTGGCCACGTAAGATTGGTGCGATTGTGCGTATACAGGAGAGCACGTGGCGGACGAAAGAAACGTGCGTGATCGAGAGTGCGTATATACTTTTGCGGCGTACGTGGCGCGCTTCTCGCGCATTATATTGGCTTAACACGGAGGGACGCGTGTTTGCAAACAATGCACAGCATACACACAAGTATACACGTCGATCGTGTAACGTGCTCGCGTGGGTTATTTTAAAGCGTGCGAGAGAAAGAGAAGGTCAGTCGAGGCGTACTTATGCATGTTTGGAGGACAATAATACTCGAGTTTACACGAGAGTAACACGGTATAAACGATTAAGAGAGTGGGTTACGAGAGGACTCTTGAATTCTATTGTGTCCTCTATTCTCTCTCTCTCTCTCTCCCCCCTGGGCTGGATCTAATAGAATCTACACCGAGTCGTCCACGTTCCTGTCGAGAGGCCACTCAAATTAAGTGATATATTATCGGCCCTCGTGATTTAATTGACGAATTCATTGGTCCACCTAAAGAGAACGGATTTATATCTAATTGAAATGAAGTTGATTTTTTTTTTTTATAACTTGAATTAATTATTCTGCATTAATAAATGAACGATAATTCAATGAATTATCCGGTATCGATATCATTTTTGAGATTAATCACCAATTCGATATTCTCCGAGTATATAGAGAATATATATTTATAAGCGCTAAAATAATAATAATTATTATGATTAAAATAATAATGAGATTACCAGAGATCAGATAAGATTCGATACAATGATGAAAATTGTTGAGAAAAAAAAACACAAATGGCTGTCTAAATCAAGAGACAGAAAAGAGCTAGAGCTTGGCACACATTTCAGAATATTCGAAATTAGGCTTTTCTTTCGAAATAATTTTACAAAGTACACGTTAGTGTAAAAAATAGCTTTACGCGGACCATTATTACGATTATAATGTATTAAAAAATATATATATATATATATATAATTTTTACAATATGATTTAGTGTAGTGGCGAGTGGAGGAAATATGTACTACATGTAGAGGAGAGGAAACATTTACTAGCAGAGACACTTACCTTGCAGAGAAAAAGGAAAAGAAGTACGAATGGACCTCAAACTTTGGAAGTTTTACGGTACTGTATATCAATCGCTATGGATATCTCTCTCCGGCTTCACCCTGGACTTTTTTTTTTTTAATCTACTTCCTCCCCCCCCCCCCAGCCTCTCTTCGATCCTCTTTTCTCTTTTTCATCCCTATAGCTCCCACAACCTCCTCTTCTCTTTTCTCCAGTGCCCTTTCTCTCTCTCTCTATCTCTATCTCGCTCTCACTCGTTTGTCCGTTCTTCTTTTCTCCTGGCGCATTCACCGGGCGTAATTTATCGCCAAAGTTTCGTCGCGCCGAGCTCGGCCTTTAATGGCCCAGGGGCTCTCGGCACAGCCCCAGTTTGGCTCCTGAAAGTCTCTCTCTCTCTCTCTCTTTTGCGATGCAGCCAAAAGTTTCCTTTCAAGAATCATAAACGAAAGAGTAAAAAAAAAAAAAAAAAAAAAAAAAAAAATAACACAAGATGAGAAAAGTATAGAGTGAAAGAGATTAAAAATTGGTCAACTTTTATTTTTCTCGCGCTTTCGTAAATTTATTACACACAAACTGGCACGATTATTAGATATACCATATAATGAAGGGAACTTGGCGTTATTTATAAGATAAATATTCCTCTCTGTCTACCAATAATATTTTTTGATTAATCGATGCAAATTTATTGAAAGTTTACAGAGAAAATATTGTACAAAGTTTTCGTAGCCTAATGGAAATACGAGGGGTGGTATTTGATAAATACTCCACCGTGTTATTTCGCGATATTAATTGGTAATTGAACTATAGAGGCTCGTACATGCGTGATGGCAACGCCTTAGGGAATTTATTATAATGCTCGACAACATATATATATATATAATGCGTGGGTAAAATAGTATTAATTGTACTCGCGTGTGTAACGTGAGAGGCATCTGTCGCTTGACTCGTTTTAAGTGTATATAGAGAGAGAGAGAGGGGGGGGGGGGGGGGGGGGAATGATATTTATTCCATACTCTGGGACATGTCCCCTTAAGCGTTATAAAAAGAGACAGAAAGTGAAACAAGTCTGTTCAGTATTTCTTTGAACGTCCTCGACCCCTCGATCATATAGAATCCAAGCCACCCCCCCACCCCCCAAACTAAATCTCGTTATCGGCTCTCTGGGCCACGAGACACCCTCGATTTTAGTTTATTTTTATTTTTTTTTTCATTCTGGGACCTTTTCTTTCTCGCTCCCTTTGTGACCTCGAGGTAATTCCCTCGTGAAAACAGAGAAGGGCTGCTTCAAAGTTCCTTCTACCCCTTTGCCCCTATTTTTCTCCCCCACACACACACACATATATATATATATATATATATATATATATATATATAAGCCATTGGAACAACCCCTTAAGGAACTTTTTAATCTACCAATCAATCGCTGTATAGCGTTGGTATATATTAGCTAATATTAATTCATTTAATTATTGCTCTCTCTCTCTCTGCTCGATCGCTTTCTTTCGGCACATTTATATCTCTCGGCCAGGAATTTTACTGCCCAATAATAACTGCTACAATTTATATATTTTATATTTGAAGTATCCACAATTGTCAACTGGTATAAACTCTACCATTCGACTTCCACACAAAATTTTACTTACAATTTGATAAACATTTTTGTTAAGTGTAAATTCTTTTATAGTTATTATTGGCGAGTGATTTTTTTTTGTTTTGCAGAGTTTTCAATTTGCCTTTCTTTTTCCCTTGTCTTGATCATAAAAGTGATAAATTTTGATGAATTTGCGATATGGAATTCGATTCGAAGGCAAATAAAAAATACAAGATATGCGTAGGGTGAATGATAAAAAATTAAAAATAAATTCGAGTACTATATATATATATATATATGTTATATTGTAAAAGCGAGGGAATAAAGATGGCGAAATTGTACGTATACATGACATGGTTTATGCGGCCACCGGGTATATGGAACAGAATGAAGTATAGTATACGCTGTATATCTCCTTTATGGCAACCATTAACATATTTTTTGCCGTTCGTATTACCATACAATAGTAGCGAAAAATATTATAAATTATGCTCGTAAATCAAGGTGGCTTGGGAGGGGGAGAGAGAGAGAGAGGGAGAGCGAGTGGAGTTGCAAGGGATTGTGGAGGGAATGTTCTCGCGGGAGGGGAGGAGAAGAAAAAAAGGTACTCCTTTTACACCGCAGAGGGACCGGGGCTTCCTTTTTTTTTTTTTCATTAGTATAATATAGCCTGGAACAACGAAGCACTTTTTGCTGTATATTATATGAGAAATTGTTCCCTAAAATGACCGTGCAAATGACAACGCAAAAAACAAAAAAAAAAATAGATTAAAATAAAAATTGGTTGGGTCGTTACTGGGCCAACCAAAACAAGGATTTTAATGAACATTGGTGGACGTTCCCTCGTATATGGGCGTCATTCAAGTTTACATGGTAAAAATAAAAATAGATACAAATCTATGTATACATTTTTGTTGAAATTTTCGTTAATCCACTTTTTTTCTTTTTTTTTTTTTTAAGAGTTATGACATTTTGGCTTTGGTATATCTTATCTCCAACTGGAACGAAAAGACAAAACGTTTGAATCATTAATAAAAATCTTGCAAAACGTTTACATGCCTACATTCAGAGATTTTTTTTTTTTTTTAACTATTTATGCATTTCTAACAGTGAAGTATTAAAAAAATAAAAAATAAAAAAATTTTACTGTGAAAAAAAAAAATGTGGACGCGATTTTTCATAAATTCCCTTGTCTTGTATGCAAAGAGAAAATTTTATACAAACTATTCAAATTTCACGAGTATTTCGGAATCAGCTGCACAATGCAGATTTATGTATAAATATGTGCACGAGATGCACCTGATGTGCTCGACTATGAAAGGCGAATGAGAAAATGGTTGCAAGTATACAGATACAAGAACTGTTTTTGCCTCGGGTGTACAATTGTTTTCTCGAGTGGTCCGGGAGGCCACTGGGGAGGCTTACACAGGGGGATGAAATAATAAGAATGATGCGAAACGTGAATAGGAAAAGAAGAAGAAGAAGAAGAAGAGGAATAGAAGAGCTGCAAACCATGCTGGGGAAACAAGGAAGACAGAAAGGTGGACAAGAGATAGAGAGAGGGGTGGAGGGGGGGGGGGGGATGTGGGAAACGAGCTGAGGGAACAATTAGTCATTGTTTCGGTTTAAGAATCCGTTTTCTGTTTTCCGGCGCATGCACGAGAGCTCTGCGATATATTCTGTCTATTTTGTACGATATTACATGAATGTTTGTAGAATTTTTTTTTTTTTTTTTTTTTTTTTTTTTTACTGTTTTAGTTGCAAATTTTTTCATGTTTATGCTCAAAGCTCAATTTACCAAAGCCCTTTCTTTCCTCTTTATTACACAACATAGCTCGTTCACTTTCTCTTTATTATTTAATACGTCACAAGTCACTCTCGAAATGGTATTGGACATTTTTGACGTAAGTTACGAGATTTAAATTATAAGCAGTTTATCCTATATCGAATTTTTATCAATATATTTATTCTGATCGTATCTAATGGAATATATCTCTCTCAACGACAATTAAAATATTAACAGATTTGGGTTCAATCTTTGGAATAATTCTTGTCACGTTTATCAGCCTCTGTACATTTTTTTTTCTTCTTTTTTAACGACAGCGAGAAGTTCATCATTGTGAAATAGGAAGAAAAAAAATTCCATCTTTTAGAGGGTATGAAAATTTCTTAATATTAGCTTCCATTGCTGACAAAAAAAGGTTTTTGTCAGCTCCAATTTGTATGCTCGATTAATATATAATACACGTGTATTTTACCTCATGGTATTTGTACTGGAATCCACCGTTGTCGACATTCCTTAAAATATTGTGCACCATATTAAATATCTTCTCGTCATTCCACCAGTTATTTTCATTCTGTCTGTTTTTATCCTCTCCGATTTTTTCACAAATAAAATAATTAACGAGCTATACGATTTTTGTGCACTCAATCAATATTCTGATTAAAAAAGGAAAAAAATAATAATAATAATGAAAAATGCATCTCTCTGTTATTCGATTTGTATTGACCCACTTTATGATTAATAATTCACAGTTTGCAGAGAGAGATGTTTGTGTGCATGGAGAAATGAGAGAATTTCGATTCCGGGCTATAATTGGTCGGGAGATTTAATTTGGCGTGAGCTCTCTCGTGAGAATAATATCGAGCAATATTGTACAGTTTGGCATATCACTCTCGAGACGTGAGAGATACTCTCTTGGTTACACACACACACACACACACACACACACACACACACACACACACATTTATATATATACGCGTTATATCCTACCGGTACTGCGTTTTCTCGCATTTCCAATTTCAGAATCACTATATGCATGGGGCTTATTAGATGTTGAAAATATTGCAATTCGCTCGGGGGCACTCGGGGCACGCGATGTGTACCATCAGCATCGCGATCGCGCAATGAATAGAGCGAGCGAGAAAACACTAAAAGAGAGACAAAATTTATCTATATATATATATATATATAAACATAAACACATGCGCGCAATGGTTTTTACGGAAAGAAAAGAATATCTCGTTTCATAAAACAGCCCCTGCATATTTATCATATACAAATTGAACCCCTCGGCTTATTCTATCTTTTTGTGTATCTATATACGCGTGTACACAAACATATTTTGCGTTTGTGTGCGCGTAACAGAATAAACTGTACTGTCGTATATATATATATGTATATATGAAAGATAGAATTGTAGCTTGCAGAGGTTCTCAATAGAAATGTATTTCATAAGGTACAGAAAAGTTTGGAATATATGAGAAAAGGGTAGAATTAAATTGTGTGAAAATGATTATTTTTTAAATAAAGTTTTTAAAGAAATTTTTATTGAAAAAAAAATTATTTGGCAAAAAATAAGAATTCATTGATTAATATGAATATATAGCTTTGCTTGTCGATATGGATTTGTTACTTTACAGTATGTGATTGTTTTCTTTGCGATCGTTCAGGCTTTAAAACATGCCGCTCGGTTGATCAAGCTACGATTTTTTTTTTTTTTTTTTTTTTCTTATGGATTTTTTTAATTTCGTCATGAATTTTTGGAAATATCTCAATGGAAGACGGATACTTTTGTTATTTTTTCGCTCTGGCTCTCCGCGAATTTCGATGAAGGAAACGAGAGAGTGAAATGAAAAAAAAAAAAAAAAAAAAAAAAAAAAAAAACATCGTTTATACCCCAGAGAGAATCGGCTCGTTAGCGAAATGAGTCCGTTCGCGAGCCAATTAAGTATCGAACCGATCCGCACCGGGGTTGGACGAGAGAAGAGAACGCCTAACGACCCTCCGGACATTGTACTCATTGTTCGCCCGAAGGGAGGTCCCGTGCATCGCCCTCTTTTTCATTGTTTTTTTTTTTTTTTTTTTCTTTCTATCTGACGACGAATCGTTTCTCTCTCTTGCCACCTTTTTTTGCTTCACGCGTGTTGTTGATGACCTCGTAAATTCTCGCGAATAATGCAAAATACGTTTAAACGTTTTCGGAAATAAATTATTAATAATGAGTCCAAGCTTTGCGGCAAAAGTACGCGAAAATCTCATGAGAATGTATTTTCTTTTCTTTCTGGGTATATAAAAATTCATTTGTGCCAATTTTCATAACATTTTTTAATATTTGCATTGAGATATTGGGGGCTAAGTGGCAGGAGATATTGCTGCTATTGCAGGAGATAGTGAAGGATGATGATTTTCCATATAATGATCACGTGATGATTTTCCTATGAAAGCTTGTATTTAAAGCTCGTTTAATATTTCCCTCTCTCTCCTTCTCTCCCCATCGTCAACTGTAACTAGAGTTTCGTGGCAATTAATTGACGTACAAGACGTCGCCCTGATTGCAGCAATGTTCGCGACAAGTTTCCTCGCTCCATCCCTTCGTAAATTCTCTGCAGCTTCATTTATCGAAGGGTCAGTTGGTATTCGACATTACAGCACTGCAAAAGCTAACACGAAACTGTAATATATATATATATATATATATATATATATATATATATGGGCGATACGGGGAACGGGCACCGAGGCAAAAAAAACTTATTTTCCATAAATACGACTATTTTTTATCGTTTACAAATGTGTGGGAAATGAGCGAAAAATTTTCATTACGAAACAAAAATTTATTTGGCTTTTTTTAAAAAATCTTGATGAATTTTTTTTTCATAGCGACTTGAAATTCTCAGTCTTTTTCATTAATCGAATAATTCAACATATTACAATTACACGTGGTATAAATAATATGCAAAGCGTAATAAATATTATATTAATTAATTATCAATTGCATAAATATAATACATTATTAAAATTTGTAGCTTCAATGATTTTATTAAAATTCCTCCAACAGTCAAATAACGAGTCAATTATTTATACAATAATATTATGACAAACGCGTTTGATGCATTAACAAATGAGAGCCGTTATAAAATATTGACATATAATTAAGTGTTTACATTGAACAAACTAAAATTGTACAAAATTACCGAGAGACTCGGAGTGTTTTCCACGTGTGTGCAATTACACACACACACACACTCACGGTTAATTAACGTAAATTTAGTTTGCAATTTTGGGTTATAATTTGCACAGATTCCTGAATCGTGTATTTAACTTAAACAATTACGCCCACCTTTTCTCATGGATAATTTGACGTTTTGATAATTCTTTTTTTTTCTACACACGCGACATTTTGCTGATACGTAAATAGCCAGTTTGCAATTTCAAAGAGGGCAAAATATATTATCGTACATTTTTTAAAATTATTATTTAAATATCAATTTTTTTTTTTTATTACTTATTTATTCATGTTGGTTAGCTATCACTATTATTATTATTTTAATGCAATTTCTATACAGTATAAATTTATTTCACGGCTTACTTAGGTCATTATAATAGCTCGATGCTCTCCTCACTTGTTCTCCTTTGCTTCGATATGAGCCGATACACCGAGGAGGACGACGACGACGACGACGACAACGATCCATACCTACTCCATTTAAGGCACACGTAACCACTTTCTATTCCGCTGTGCTGCTCGGCTGTGCTCTCGATCTACCAAAGACATATAGAACCGATTACATTTTTCTCCCAACTTCTCGTTCAACCCTTCTCTCCCCCCACCCATCCCCATCCCCACCTCTCCCGAGCCTGGCCGTCCATCAGTGATAGCTACGAGAGAGCCCACAGCACGTGAATGCATAAAAGCACTTTTCTCATTTCTCTCTATGGCATATATCCCAGAGGCTGTGCAATAATGCAGGAGCCCTCCTCGACGTCATCTCTTGTCCAATTTTTTTTTTCTTCACCTCTGTCGTGTTTAACTCACCATTATTATATCGAAAACGTGCACATTTCCGTTTGACTCTTTGAATTTATATCGAAATCGAGATGAAAAATCTTTTTTTTTTTTATTTTTTTTTTTTTTTCGATATAAAAATTTCATTCAATCTTTAACTCGTTAGCTTCTCGGTGAATTTTAGACAAGATAAAAAAGAATATGACTCATTATTTCTTGAAATGTTTTTTTTTTTATTTTTATTTTTATTTTTTATTTTTCTTTCCCTCGATGGACCGATAATCCGCAAATTCGAACATGACTAGGAATTCAATCGATGATTTGTAATAGAGATTCTCTGCACTATATATTTATCTAATGCTTGGTCGAATCTCGTCTCGCGTCTCCGGCGATCGAGCGCGCCATCATCAGCAACGGCATAGCCAATTAAACGTCCTTGGGCTTCCGCTATCCCGAATAATTCCAATTAAGTGCGAGAGGAAAGTTTAATTAAATCTTGTTTAATAGGCTTAAGAAACTCCTTCGGTGATTGAGGAAAACCCTCCCCCCCCCCCCCCCCACCCCCACCCCTATTCGATCACCCCAAAGTTGGAATATAATAGAATGAGGCTCTATGATATTAAAGGGTTTATACGCTGACACTGCGTGTTTGCTGTTCATCCTGTTAGTCAAACGGAGGGAGACTTATCTACACACATATATATATATATATATATATTCAGAGACTTTTTTTTTTTTTAAATTTTATAATGCCTAAAAACTTAATTATGCTTTTAGACTCTGCTGTCCGTAGTTTTTTTTTTCTTTCCCCTTGCTCGAACGTCAATTCTCTTCTATATATATTATATTTTTAAATCGAAAAACTCGGTAATGGATACTACAGTTTTTATAACGAGTTCGCAGACAGAGAGAGAGAGAGAAGATATTCAAAATCAATTACAAAATAAGGGAAGGTGCGGATGATTGACGAGGTAATTTATTAATGATATCGAATTATTTCTCTCCTCCTCCTCCTCTCCGCCGCTGATTATATTCTCCTCGATACGCGACATATTTTTCATCTCGTTTATATATTGTCGATGATTTATAAAATTGCTCTCAAAGTGTTGAAAAAAATAATTAAATACATGAACACACTCACGTGCTACAAGTCCTCTTTTCATGTTTCTCCCGTGACACATGTGACGAACGCGAAAGCGAAGAGGAAGAAATAGAAAGATTAGTCGAGAGATCTTGTAGGCATTAAAAGTGGGGGGAAAAAAATAAATAAAATAAAATAAAAATAAAAAAAATAGCAATCGTTCTCGTCTCTCGTTTGGGGGTATGGAGAGAAAATCGTTATTTATGTAAATGCTACAAAAGGTTTGCCGTCGTATAACTATTCCGCGAGCTCGGGAGGATTTAATTGGACGGCGAAGAAAGCTGCTCCTGTTCCTTCTGGTCTATATATATATATATACACACACATATATATATATGTATATACATATGCCACGGCGGTGCTCCGCTGTGGACCGTGGTGATCCATCGATCTGTGCTCGAGGTTAACGATCCGAGCACACATTACGATGCTATAGTTAAAGGGAACGAAAGAGAGAACGAGAAATATAAGAAAATAAGATCTGAGAATGGAAAGGAGAGCAGAACAAGAGTGTCGAATTTCTATTTATTCCAACATACGATTTTCTATATACATATACATATATATATATATATAGTATGAATTTACAGTTGCAAAAGCACGAGATGAACGGATCATAGATCACCCATGGGATTGAGGACAAAAATCATCCATCCGACCGGATAGATCGCCTTGAAGATTTATCTACAGTGCATTATAACTGTATGATGGCAGGGGGGGGGGGGGGGGGGAATATAAACGATAATATATTATTGCACAGCTCTCTCTCTCTCTCCTCTGTATGTGTATGTATGTTTGTGTGCTTTCATAAATTCTCGTTGAACCCGACACACCCGCGCATTATATTTTCTTTTCTACAATTTTCTCTCTCGATAACTCCCGTCGTAAAATAAATTTATTTAGATTTAATGGTTCATCCAGCGAGAGATATAAGCTCGAAAATATTCCATGCCAGAATGTAAATTTTTTCTTGTTACGGAGCTAATATTTTAAATATAAATAAAATGAGTATAAAAAGATTGAAAATTTGACAAAAATTACGAGAAGAGAATTTATGATGATATGTATCAGGTATTCTGATAAAAAATTACCACACGTTATTGAGGATAAGTTTCGATCTCATATAATATTTTGGGTCATATTACCATCATGAGAGCTAAGAATTTTGACAATGCGGTAAACTTTCATCATGATAAATTCTATCATATAAATAATACATTTGACTGATAAATTTGTCCAATTTATCTGAAATAAATATCGGACATCGGACAGCCTAAAAATAATATTTATTTGAAATTTTAATTTTTTTCATCGATTATTAATAAATTTTTGACGAGTGGCAATAATTCTTATGGCATATTGCCCAATTAAATTTCTCCTCTGCGTATCACCTAACCGGTGATGCTATTGCGTCATCGATTATCGCCTTTCACGAACCGGTTTTTATCGCGCTCTTTTTCCATCTCACTCATTTCACGATTGGTCGTTTGGGCCAAAAGTTTCGACTCGAGCTGATCTGGGTCTAGGAAGGTCGTGTTGTCGTTGGTCATTGTTGCTATTCCTCGCTCGCTCGCTCTTTTTGTATGACGTAGAGAAGGCGGTTTATGTCCGTGCCCGACGCTAACCCAAACAACGCGAGAACGAGAGATAAAATTTTTTTTAATCTTTCCATGACGAAATCAGCTCTCTTGTATTAACTCTGTATCTAGTTCGTGTTTATAAGCCCATAAAAAAGTCTCGAATATCTCGTCACGAAATTCGTGCCAGACCATAGTTGTCTTTCTCTAATCGAGATATCCGGCCAGTAAAATAGCCAGTGAAATAGAAATTCACAAAAATAGAGACAGCGAGAGAGAATTACGTCATGATCGATTCGTTTAATTCTCTTTTGTTCTTCCGTTTACGTAATTTCCTTTTTTTCCTCGTCCTTTGTCCAACCAGAATCCGCCGCGCCCTCTCTCTCTTTCTTTCTCTCTCAGCAGCACTCTCCCCGCATATATAGAGCTCTTTCCGCAGAAAGACATTCAGAAATGGGGATTTACATTCGTAATTTGTATTTTAATCAAGCTACTAAAAACTTTACCCCGGAGCTCATTTCGAGTTACGAAACTAACACAAAACTTGTACTTCAATTCGGACCCACGAGAGTACACACACACACACACACACACACACACACACACACACATATATATATATATATATATATATATATATATATATATATATATATATATATATATATATACGCAGTAGAAAGTGGAGGGAGGAAAACTCCACTTTTGATTCGCTTTGCTGTGATTTCAAACGAAAGCTAATATAGACTCTTCGATTCTTCACTATTTTATATATAAATTCGTTTCACAAACTATTCTATTCACATTCACGGCATATACATATATATACGATTGTGAATTTTGCAACTAGGGACGAATATATATATAACCAATACGGGTTTTTTTTTTATTTACCAATTTCTCTACAACGTTTTTCTCATCTATTGCAACATTTGTGAATTGCAGCACATATATTTCCTAAACTTATCAGATGGAAAAATAGCTGTTTCCTTCTTCGTGCTGAATCGTGAAGCAGTTGTAATTGATTTTTCAACAATTCTCTCTCTCACCTGACTACCCTCTCCTATATACATATTTTTATAAATATCTATTGCATAAATATCTGTAACGATATATTTTTTCTATTTTTCTATTTTATTTAGGAATTTTTCTATTTTATTTATCGGAAAATTTTAAATTTAATAAAATGTGGAGTTAATCGATAAACTCCAAACTCAATATCAAACTTTGTCGAATTATATGGTCCAATTGTGGAAAAAGCTTTGGTCCGATGATAGCTCGAAAATTTCTCTCGTCAAAGTGCACATACAGGCAGTTTTGAATTTTTTTTTAATTCCACAAAAATCTTATCTTATTATCTTATATACCTCAGATGTGCGCAAAAGTTCAAATTTTCGTCAACAGCTCGCCCAGGCACAGGCAATCGTTATTGTTTTTTTTTTTTTTTTTTTATAATTTTTTTCGGTGGTTTCGAATACTTTTCACAAGTACTCAGAATATTCGAAACCCCATGAAAAAAAACTACGATATTCTACATAATAATAATTTGCAAGTGTATATAGTTGACCTCTGTGAAAAAAAAATTATTTGGTAAAATAATTGCGAAACTCTTGACGATAAATTATCCTCTCTGGCTGGATTTAACTCTCCCTCTCTCATACACGATCGACGACACTAATTAGAACAGCGAGTGCACTCTACCGATTCTTTCATCTCTATACCCCTTTCTCGTCTTTCCTTATACATTCAACGTCTGGAATACCCATTTTCTTATAACCAATTTAATTGACTCACTTATATTCTCGTTGCTCTTTTACCATAAAAATTGGAGCTCCTTTATACCGAGAGAGTTCATAATATATATATATATATATGTAATACCCATATGGGTATTCCTTTGCTACAGGAAAATGCAATTTTAAGCAGAAATATTTATCACACAATTTTTATGCTCGGTAATGATCAATCATGCAATCTCTTGTTATTATTATCAATTATATGAATATTCTTAGAGGGTAATTATTAACTTTTTTCCTCCTTTCTATATATAGTATAGACGGTCATATTTATATATAAATATATTTGGATATAATTTGGTATTTATCAGAATATGTTAATTATATCGTTCATATAATTTTACAATTAATACAATTTCGACAGCCCAATTTGAATAAAATCATTCGTCGAAAGCAAAAGTAAAAAATAAATTCAACTTTTTCCTCCAGTATCTCATTAGCAATGGAGCGAAAAGGAAGATAATGAAGTATTGTAGATCGATGACGTGAGCGATTCACGAATAAGCAACTATATATATATATATATATTTATCGAGTGAAAAAAGTGTTTTTAGAGCCGAGCGACATTCTGTGAGAAAAAAAAGAGCAAAGTTTCGTTGAATCGCTGCACACACGAGAAATAATTCCGATTGCATCTCTCTCCATATTTTTGTCCGCTCTCATGTTTATGCTAATCGGGAGAAAGACAAGAGAAAAGGATCGAAATGAGTTCTAGCTGACACACGAAACTGCGACAAAAAGTAGTTGCTCGGTCAGACACAAAGGGGGGTGGTTTGTGCTGGGCGGGGGATGGAAGACCGAGAAGGAAGAGAAAAGGGTGAATAAAAGAGATGGAAGATCTTTTAATATTCTATACGAAAAACGACTGCATAAAATAAATCGAAGGTCGCAATCGGACGGGGGAAATAGCGGAATTTTTTAAAAAATTTAATTTCCTTTATATGGAAAAGTTTTTATTTTTTTTTTTTTGTTCAACCAGATGAGATATTATATCTGTGAATAGAGGGAGGATGCAGAGTGCGCGAGAGAGAATGATGGTGGGCATGCGCGTGACCATTTTTATTTCGACGGTTAGTAGAATTTTATGCGAGCTATAAAGCGAGCATGAAGAGCACACAGCTTTTCTTCTCTCCTTTTGGCCCCTTTCTTTCTCTCCCACTAAATTTTTTTCTCCCTTCCCCTTTCTCTTTCCTGTTTTCCCTCTCTCGCCCCCTTTTTTTTTCTATCGAAATTCGCCACATATCGATTCACTTGTCTCACACGCCCCACGATATAATAATCATCAAAATAATTTGCTTATTAATTCCCTAAAAATTCATCATGAAATTAGTTTTCTTTTTTTTTTTCGTTCTCATTTCGATGATTTTTCGCCGAGTTAAAAAAAAATTGAGAAACCGAACGAACATTTAGAGGATTACAAAGACGAGGAAATTGGTTTTGGAAGCTTTCGAGCATTCTCTCTTCCTCTCATCTTCGTAGTATACTGACAGAAACTCTTAACTTTTCTTATCAATCGTAAATTAACCGAGCGTCTAAATTGGACATGAATTTCGCATGAGATTCGTTCCATTATTCAGGGCCCAGCGCAGAGAAAGAGTCGATTCGCTCTCGTGATGCTTCGAGATCATTGATGGAAACATTTCTCTCGCAACGAGAAAAGAGAGCAAGTTTACGCGTTAAAGCTTGGAGATAAACTGAAATGTAACTCGATCATTTCCCCTCTCTCTCTCTCTCTCTCTCTCTCTCTCTCTCTCTCTCTCTGAGTTTTGTGAACATTTGGAGTCTCCACGTCAGCCTCATAGTGACAAAGTTCACTTTACTAGCTAATAATTTTTCCTCACTTGTAATTTGGTAACGAAAAAATGCAAACTTGAGAGTTTTTTTTTTAGTTACGAGCACATTTCACCCCCTCATATATCGATCAAAAGTTTTATAGAAAAAAAAAAAAACAAAATTAAGTTCCTGGATTTGGCAAAGTTTATGAAAAAATAATAATAATAATAATAGAAATGTAACTCGATCATTTTCCCTCTCTCGCTCTCTCTCTCTCTCTGAGTTTTGTGAACATTTGGAGTCGCCCTGTCAGCCTCATAGTGACAAAGTTCACTTTACTAGCTAATAATTTTTCCTCACTTATAATTGGGTAACGAAAAAATGCAAACTTGAGAGTTTTTTTTTAGTTGCGAGCACATTTCACCCCCTCATATATCGATCAAAAGTTTTATAGAAAAAAAAAAAACAATATTAAGTTCCTAGATTTGGCAAAGTTTATGAAAAAAAAAAATAACAATAATAATTGACGCGGCAAATTTTCAAGCTAATAAAGTTTATTCTGAATAACTTGGGCAGTGCCATCTAGTGGTGACTCGAAGCAACAAGAAGGTATATCTTTAATCTAGATCGAAGAACAAGTTCGTGACATAAGAATTTTTATTTCTCTTCATCCTTCCCGTGTGGCTTTTTTTTTTTTTTTTTTTTTTTTTTTTTTTCAAGCCTGCATGGCCGAGTAAATCGATTAGTCGATCCACAGAAGGCTGTGTGTGCAAGCGCCGTATTTTAGTTTTGCTAATTGTCGCGCGTCCATGCAAAAAGCGTGACCGCAATTCCGAGATGATCTCGCATATATATGTATGTGGCGAGTGAGATATGTAAGAGAGGAAACTTTGCACGAGGTCCTGACTGTTGAAGGAAGACTGGCCAAAAGACGAAACTTTTTTTTTTTTTTTTTTCATCATTAGTTTTGCTCCCTTTTCTCTTCTCTGTGCGCCAGTAGACATTTTTTTCTAGCGGAAACTTGAGCAAAAGATCGTCTCGATAGGTGTTAATGAGGAGAGAATCGAGAGCCACTTTAGACCACGATCGAATCGATGACTGTACGCGAGAACGACCACTCGATCGTTAACGAGCACAATAATTTTTTATCTCGATTCTGTTCTCCGATGAATTTTTGAGCTCGAAAGACGTATTTGGTCAATGAAATTTACCGTGGTTGATCTTGATTTTTTTTTTTTTTTTGTTTCAAACGTTAAGGCTACAAAGAGTATAATTTGTTTAAAATGTTAATCTTTTTTTCGATAACGAAATGTTAAGGTTAGGAGGTTATTTTCATTCGTTCCATGTCTCCTCGAGGCAAAAGTCGATCAATTTTTATCCGTCCACGAGTTGATTGGAGAAGTCTGAAAAATACTATAATAATCGAGAAAAATTTAATGGCGAGAGGTAAGTGTTTATACTCGATGCACCGATCTATAGACGGTATATAATATACTTTCGCAACAGCTCGAAGCTAAATTGTATACTGTAATATACGGGGTTAACATGATTCTTATTTCTGCGTGTGTGTGTGTGTGTGTGTGTGTGTGTGTGTGTGTGTGTGTTTGTTTGATGGCGGTGCGCGCCAAGAGCTATAGAAAACGATCGACACAAAGCGACAGAGAAAGAGGGACAGAAAGAGAGAGAGAGAGAGAGAGAGAGAGAGAGAGAGAGAGAGAGAAGCAAAAAGAGGGAGGAAAGAGCATTAACGTCAATTACTTCCATCAGCGCGAGTAAGCAGAAAGTACAGGAGAAAAATTGTGAGAGAGAAAATCGTAAAACCGAACGCGCAAATATAAAATCAATTTATTTGATTGAAATCAAATTTTATCTTTACTCAAGTAAAACTGATTTGATTAAAAAAAATTATTCCAATTTAGAAAGATTCAATTGGAATAAAGAATAAATAGCAACGATGAATTGATCATTGAATAAATTACATTCGAATTAGACGAAACAAAAAAAACTAAATAAATGGAAAAAATCTCATTTAAATTTAATTTATATTTTCCTTATACTCAAGTAAATTTTATTTAAATCCGAGAAATGTATTTTTAACGAGTACTTTGGCGGCAGAACTGTACGGGTACAGGGTGAGTGAGTGAAAATGGAGAAATTAAGGAACATATAAAATCATAAAATTTTACTCAACTAAAATTGATTTGATTAAAAAAATGTATTCCAATTTAGAAAGATTCAATTGGAATAAAGAATAAATGGCGATGAAGAATAAATTACATTCGAATTAGACAAAAAAATAAATAAATAAATAGAAAAAATCTCATTTAAATTTAATATATATTTTCCTTATACTAAAGTAAATTTTATTTAAATCCGAGAAATGTATTTTTTCCAAGTACTTTGGCGGCAGAACTGTACGGGTACAGGGTGAGTCAGTGAGAATGGAGAGATGAAGGAAGGCACTTACCGAACTTACCTCATAACCCACACATTGGTACATATAAACTTGGCGTTATCGCTAAAGCTCTGATTTACGGCCCGTTGCCTACCTTTTACGTTTTCTCATTTCCCAACCCTCTTCCCCCACTTTTTTCGATCCATAGACAAGCAAATCCCCGGACTTTGCCACCCCTGAATTTTGTCAGCCTCCCCTCTCTCACTCTCTTCCACCAAGACGCGCGTCTCTCACAACGTGTAGGTGATGAATGAAAAAATGCATCCAATTGCACATATCAAACTCGTATACACGTTATTGCGATGAATATATAAAATATTTCGAGACTTTTCAAGCTTTCTCGGTCTTTTCTCGTGACAGATGTTTATAAATTTGCGGTTCTCGTTGCTCAAAATTGAAAACTTGCCCGATTCGAGCATTGCCTGGGGCGGGGAAGGGGGGGGGGGGTAAAACGACGAGAATAGAAACTGTTTAAATAGTGTATAAAAAAGAAAATCTAGCAACTGACACACTTTTCCTCGTACATATTTCTTTTACGATGCCGGAGCATTGTCCCAGAACGTTGCACTGTGTGCCTAATGTATACAATTATATGTGTATGTATATATATATATATGTATATATATGAAGGGGGTATGTCGTCGCAGCGCGCGCGGGGCTTCGTAATGTTTATTTAGTGCCCGAGTTTCGTAATGAGTTCGTGAGCTTGTACGCGCACGCGTATGATAGCATGTGTGTGTGTGTGTGTGTGTGTGTGTGTGTGTGTGAGTTAACCTTAGTACAAAAAAACATACCTACGCACACTTCTGTCATCGTCATCAGTTGCGCAATTCCTTATAATGGAAAAGAATTATGGAAAAAGTCATAAAATGGAATATATATATATATATATACATATATGCCGAGCACACGTGTTTGATGGCATTAAAAGTACTCATTATTCAAACTACTATCCGTTATATTAAATTTTCTTATCAATTTATCAATTTTATTATATATATATATATATATAGTCATATTTAGAATAATATAATCTTCTTATCGTTTCCAAGCACGTTTGCACTTTCTATTAAATATTTATAAATTCCTAGCCAGAGCCGTATTACGATAATGAATAATACAATTTATGGTTTTGGTAAAAGTGTTTTCTTTCGTGGGAATTCGAGAAAGATGTATAGCGAGAAATTCGTTAGAGTTCATATATATATATATATATACATATATATTCTATATTACTATATTAAAATTTAGTACTGTAGCATAAAATATATAATCACGAGCTTGCATGGATCGAACTTTCTCTCCGATATCACACCGTACTGGTTTTCGTTATCGAAAACGCCATTAGTCATTGCGACATCGCGTGTGCTGTACAGATCTAATTTATATTTATCGGGTAGACGCATGTATATACATATATACATATAAAAGCATATCGCACGAGATGCGAAAAGAGACAATTGCGCGATGTAGCATTTCCGCGATTATGACCGATTCACATCAGAAATAGATTCTTAAAGTGACAGCAAGCTAATAAGACTGTACAAGAGGCAATAATAAGCAATTCGAGAAACTGGATAAATTGTATTCACGTTTACGTCTATGAAAACACAGATCTACGTTTTTATCTGAATTTAAACCACACACATACACACACGCGCACACACACAAATGCGAGCATGCCGATTCCCTCGGAGATAGAATTAAGATAAATCGCGTTCGCTCTGTTGATTTACGATCTCGAAGCGAGTCTACATCACTGCTGGCGAGCCTGCGCAGTATTCATCAGAATCAGGAGAGTTTTGTGTTTCGTATGACTATATATATATATATATATATCCGAGTATACGTAGATGTTCCTCCCAGAATATTGGAAATGGAAATTTCCAATTCAATTTTATGCTCTTATTACAATGCAGCCAATACCAAGATTTTATTCTCAGCTCCCCTGAAACTAAAAGTTATTTTAGTCAATCTTTAAATCACAATTTTCTTAAATAAATCATTCATTTTTTATTAGACTTAACTGATTATAGATAATTGAATTTAAAGCAAAAAAATATCACGAGTTTGTCTCGATATGAGAATGTAATATTTATAAGTTTTTCAAAAAATTTCGTTCAATGTTACATCAGACAATTTTTTTTCATTATCTTTATCCCTTTCCATCGCTATGTAAAAGTGAGAGAAAACCTTTTGTTGCAGGACCTTTGAAATAGCATATTACTAAGAATGAATCTCACAATCATGCTGTCCGCGAACCCAGTTTTGCCTCTCTCTCCCTTCTCCATCTCTCTCTCTCTCCCTTCTCCATCTCTATCTCAAGGCCTACTTGCAAAAGTTCTAGGCACAATGTTTACAGCCTGTAGTGTCTCGCCTGTCCTCAGGACTCTCGTACATAACAGATGGCTATAGAATATTCGAATAAAAAGTCATGAAAAAATAATTTATCAACGTACTAATTACGGATAATTATACTTGAAAAAATAATTAGTATTCATTTAGAGAGAGAGAGAGAGAGAGAAACGAATAATTAATCAAAATTAATTTTAATTGCTCGGGTAAAAAGGGTACGATCAGCATATTTTTTCCATATAAATATTTCATCCTGCTTAAAATAGGAATTAAAAAAATATAATAAAGGGAACTTGAAGATTTTTTTTTCTTTTTATGTTGAATCGTGCATCATTCAGGTGACCTCGTTCCCGCGATTCAAAATGCGCGACATCGATTCGATTAATAATATATGCCCATCGATGAATCCTCAATGAGGAGAATACCATTCCCATTGACTTAAAATTCGTCGTGAATAAAAAAATCCAATATCGCGACTCCTCCGGCCAATAATTCTTCCGACATTCCTGCTCATCGAGAGAGATTCACTCTCCTCGCAATATTTTAATTCATACCCGTAAATTATATATATATATATATATATATATTAAATAGGCATAGAATTCCACGTCCTGGTCTCCCATCAAATATTCGAGTTTTTATTATAATTTGTCGTTTTTTTTTTTTTCCCCCCCTCGATGTTCAATAAAAAATTTCCTTTGAGTAGATTTTTAAAAATATACATTTGTCTCGAAAATCCAGATGTTTTTTGAGAAAGAAAAGCAGATTGGAAATTAAAAGAACAAATTGCCAAGTACACTTGTCATCGTGGTATATTGAAAAATTGCTTGTACGATGCCAATGACGAGGGGCAGAGGGCGGGCAGAGAAAAAGAAAGATAAAAAAAAAAAAGAGGCAACGACCCACAATTCATAGAGTCGCACATGTGTATCGCTGTTACGTAAAAATATACTATCAACACGACAAACGGTCGTTTCTATTCTGAAAAAGTTCTCACGACAGTTCAAAGGGGGGCGGGAGACAAACAAACTACGAGTTTCTTCACGCCGATATCGTATACAAAATAAGGTCGAAGTGAAAATATATGCAGGTTCACGTAATCTTTTTCCTGGCAGAGAGAATGAGAAAATAATAAAAAAAAAAAAAAAAAAACAATTCTTATTGTAAAAATAATATAAGAATGAAAAAGTAATTTTTCACCCGCGCGATTCCTTGTAATTTTTAGTCAAGTCGCTTCGAAACTGCTAAAAATTAAATTTTATACTTGTAATTTATGAAGATTGTTCCTCAATATTAGTTAGTAAATTGCTCAGAGTGCATGGAATGTTGAAGTAAAAAATAAATAAAAAAAAAATAAAAGAAATCGTAACACCGTGGAAATTTCTGATAATATCCAATGGTAAATGAAGATGTGATAACTTTTCGTGAAAGTTATGCGGAAAGTGGAGAATGTTGAGAGAGAGAGAGAGAGAGAGAGAGGAGGTTGAGAACTCCATTAACTTTTATTTCTTCGAGAAAGTTACTTCCCTCCCCACACTCCCCCCCTTTCTCCATCTTTCTTCCTCTTGTTCTTCATTTCTTCCCATCTTCTCTCTCTTATATGGCTTCACCTCATCCCCGTTGGACGTCGGTGTGCGAAACTTTGTTAAGCGACTTGGACCAAAGTTTAATAAATTCTTACGTGAAAGTTTTCGTAGTACGGGGCTCGGAGAAGAAAGACATGCGGAAGGTGTATGGGAGAACGGAAGGGGGATGGAATATATATATATATATATATATATATATATTCCATCCTCAAACCATCCAGCAAAATATATAATATATTGCTGGATGGTTTGGGATTTTCAAGAGAGAAGAGACTTGACATTCGTGTCTCTCAATGTCTTTTCCTCTTTTTCATACGATCACATGGATGAGGAATTTTTTTCGAAATCAAATTTTTCCCACTCGATCTCACTGGTATACATCTTTATCTTATATGTCTGACACTCTTTACATATGTACAATGATATACATTGCCAGCGGGCAATTTCAGAAAGTTTTGCGCTGGTCAGGTCAGATCGTGACCTCGTCAAATTTACGTAACTGGTAAAAATCCTAAAAAAAAAAAAGTCTCTCGAAAGTAGAAAACATTGATGAAAAAAATATATATGCGTAAATTTTTTTAACTCGTAACTTTTTCACAAAAATTTAATAAAACTTTTTTAAACTATTAAACAATTGAAGAAAAATTTTGTTAATATTTTTGTAGAGTTAATAAAATCCTACGTAATAAGTGTTGAAGAGGTTTATGCAAAATTTCCGCTTGGCCGTAAATAAGGCTCATTAATAGGGGAGCAGAAATATAATAAAATCGGGTAACACGGAAGTTAAAGAAGCAATAGAGAGAGAGAGAGAGAGAGAGAGAGAATAATGCATTCGATAAAAGAATATTCGGGTGGGTTTGCGCATGTATTTAATGCGCATGGGACGAAGAGCAAATACGAGATAGACGAAGGGGATGGCGTCGAAGAGGAATGAAGAGAAGAGGGATGTAATATATAGCGTTCTAGATACAATATTTATGTCCCGGCGTATTTCCCTTAGCAGTCCATTATTCATTCGTCGAGCATTGAATAAGCATCCATATCATAGATCCAGGCGGCTCTTAAGGCTTTCTCCTATATATATATATATGTCTTTTTCACCTCCTTCTCCTCCTCTATTTTTCGTTCAAGTCGTCCCACATAGCATCGAAAACCGTCAGTTTAAATGGCTGCGTAAAAATTTGATAAACTATACAATAACTCCAAAATGTCTCCACATGTTAATATCTTTTGAAATTTTCCATCAGTGGCGAGTGCTCAAAAAATGTCCTAACTTGAAAAAAATCGTAATTCATCATCGGGGAAATAATTTCCTATTATTATTATTATTATAATTTTCGCAGTAAAAGCCCATTTTAGATATACCGACACAGAGGAATTGTAGAGTAACATCCGGAACGGAAATATCTCTGTCTGAACTTTATGAGAGACCGGACACGTGCTTTAGCGCCTCTGTAATATCGTCGACCGCCATTTCATCCGCTCTTTCTGATAATCTAAATTACTTGGCCCATCTCACAAAGGGACTACTGCCTCGTCCTCTGCCTCTCCTCTCTCTTCTGCCTCGTCCACTGCCTAACACTTGCCATTGTTCCACTCATTCCCTTCCCGACACTCTACATATATATATATATATATATATAGACTTTATATGGCGCAGCATTCGCAGATCATTTTGGTCGCGTTTTTCCTCCTCAGATTTCTATGAGCTGTATATATTGAAATGTTCTCTACTTCATTACAACTTTTTCTTTTTAACTAGAATATCTTTCGCTCTCTTTCCATCATTCGTACCCATGTAATTTCCTCATATTTCTTCTTCTTCTCTTCTAAGCATCTCTCTCTCTCTCTCTCTCCTTGTTAATACCGTTGTACCATCTTAATTAGATTATTGCACTGCTATAAATTAAATTCGTTTCTCATTTTTCATGGCGTCCCCTCGGCTGAACAGCGAAGAATAGATCCAGCATCCCTGGCTTGAGAGGATTCGAGAAATTTAATTATCACCCCCCACCATATCCATTATTCTTTATTTTCTCCCTTTCCATTAATTTATCCTCTCTATCACGTATAACTCGCCGAGAAGGGTTTGAATTCTCAATAATTTGTTAAATTGTTGTTAAGATGATATGACAGATTTATGAGCGCGAGCAGAGGATATTTTCGTGACAAGTGATTTTTAGGGTGTCAAAGAGTTGAGAGCAAAAGTAAATTTTTATGAAATACAAAAATCAATTTTATATATTCCATAAAAATTCTATTTATCCATAAAACCATAGCAAAAAAAAAAAGAGGCACCCTAGAAAAAAATGATCCAAAAGTTTTTCTTACTGACTGATCTTATAATTGTAACACTAATTTTGTTAAATTTCTTTTTATTTCAATAGAGAAAAAAAATAGATGTGATGAAATATGTAAAATCAATATAGTTTTATTGTTGAAGATTTAACCATTTAAATTACCCATGAAGGGGAAAGTTCAAATTTTATTTTCAAATTTTTATCATTATCGTATATACGTAATTTTATCTTTTTATTATTCTACCGTAGCCTGTAAAAACTTTTCTCATTATTTCCTCTCTCTTTTCCCTTCGTTTCTCATTCGGCGAAAAGGACGATTTTTTAAGCCGACTTGACTGGGTTTAGGGAAAAATGAGAAAGTGGACACGTTAAGGCAACATTTATATTACTCGTGTGCGCGAGCGTTTTTTATTTTTATTTTTCTTGTCTTTTTTCTCGCTGTGTTCGCAACGAATATATATATATGGCAAATGCTCAGAAAAGGGAGGGCGAGAGAGCAAAAATAAGAAAGCGGGCTTGATAAGGGTGGGCGTACAAAATGAAACCGGGTAAAGCGCATATGTTTTCATTATGAAGCACGAGCCAACTTTTTCCCAACTTTTATCACGCGCTCTCGCTATAGACGCACGTGGGAAACAACGAGGGAGAGAGAGAGCGTTTGTGTGCGTGCCATGTGTGTGCGTATGCAAGTGTATGTGTGTCATCATCACTACGTAAATCATTTACTACGTAAATCATTTACAACGTAAAACATTATCACATGGCACGTCGTCAAAGATATATATAAAACTCCATTGTGTAGGAAAATCAAACTTTCCCTTGTTACGTATTACGAGACATTATGGCACATGTATGGCGTTACACAAACATATATGTTATGTCTAAATATATGCGCAAGGGGGTTGCTTGAATCGGCTAGAGGGAGAATATATGATATATATATATATATAATTGTTGAGAGTTGGGGGGAACAAAACGTAATCTCAACACAAAGATTTATGTCGTATCGTGCAACCCGACAAAATCTTCTCGTACGCTCACCCCTTTTCTATCCCTTTCAACGAAATCCTCGTCCATCCTCGTCCCTATATCCTCGATTTCACTATTTTCCTTAAACTCTCCTCGCTTTTCGACATCTTTAACTCCCTGTCTCTCTTTCTCTCATCGCCGATGAAATTATTTATTAAAAATTTTATGACCTGAACTCGTTCCCTGTCGAGGTAACGGATATTCTTTATTATTTATTTGGTAATATAAACCGTGAACATATGTGTGATTGAGGGTAGAAAAACGAGCAGCTGGTGTAATTAAGAGTTAAATTAGTCGAATTTAAAAATAATTAAACGAATTTTATTAAGTTAAATACTTGTTTGTATCAATGGAATCAGCTTGTACCAAAAGCTCGCGTCATTCCCAGTGTCCATGAGATTTTCTCGTCTCTGGATGAATTAGTAGAATATGATGTAAGAGATTGAAATAGCAAGGATAATCGATTGGTATTTCAATAGACAGTCTTGTGGATCGACGAGGTGGAGAGAGAGAGAGAGAGAGAGAGAGGGGGCGAGATTGTTGTAGCAATGTAATTTCTTATCTCCCTTGGGGGTTGGCAAAAGCTGTGTCGGGTCTGTGACTCCTTTCTCCCTCTTACAGAGTATGGCAGCGTGTATACTCGGTGACAATGAGATACTTCGAATACAATGGGATTCGAATATCTTTCCCTTCTATCCTTCAAGTCTTATCTTGTATTTGTGTATTCAAGGCTCTCGTTTAACTACAGACATTTACACAATTCGAGATGAAATACGTACACTTAGCACTTGAATTCCAATTGCTCTATCTCAATACAAACTGCATACACTTGTTATCATTAGATAGAATCGATTTCGCACGATTTATCACACTCGTCTTATCATGTAACTCTTAAATCTATATTAGAGAGGGTAAATATATTTTGTCAATTTAAAGCTTTATTCCCATTCTCATTACAATAATCTTTCATATTTTTGTTATATTTTTTTCAAAATGAAGAAAAAATTACGATGATTTTACACGTATTTAAGATTGTGTAGATTAAAAAATTATACATCACATATATGTAAAGAATATCGATTCTATGCCTGTATAATATTATTTATATCTAAAATACATATGTATATATATCACGAGTATCGAGAAAGCCTTCGAGAACTTGTGATTTACGCGACTTTCTATTCTCTTACGTGCATGTTACAGATGCTAGAGTGATATCAAGACTCACCTCCATAACTCGTCCTCATCCCTCGCCACTCTCTTCGATTTAAACATCATATATCGCGCTACAGCTATATACGTAATCTTGTTTTCCGTTTATTTACGAGCTCGTTTCGATGTGCACGGAAAGTAAAAATATCATTTTTATTAATTAAAAATCTCGCAAGAATCGTGATTAAGGAACTCCATGGGAAGTCTCAACGATTAAATCATTGATGAAGATTGCATCGATTTAATATGGAATATCCACTCGATAAATTTGTCCCTCTATACATCACTTTTAATTCTTCTATATTACATGAATTGTAAAAAAATTATATTCTCCATTATTTAAATAATGAGTAATGAAATCGATGATACATTAGTAAAAATCAATTCATTATTTACAATTCTGATTACATGTAACATGAAAATATTTCCATCACTCTTATATGAAATAGATTAGGAAAGATTTCCAATGCGGTAAAAAGCTTCATCTGTGTGGTAATTTTTTTTTTATCAGTAAAATTCCAAATATGCCTAATACATAATTGCCCAGAAAAATTTCATCAATGGCGAAGTTTAGAGGGACACGAAGACGTTGAGTTGATTTATGTGCAATGGAGAGTGCTTTTTTTCGCAGGATTGAATTATTACGTTTGGGTCACATCTACGATGAAAAGAGCACTTCTCTCCCTGGTATTTCGTTCTTTCATGCATTCAAAAAGCTTGAAATGGCATCGACAAGATCAGGAGGTACACGTGAAAGAGGGAGAGTCAGCTTGCCCTCTTTCTGTCTTGTACTACGAGTAGTTGGCTCTGCCTTAACAATTTTATATCGCGAGTGGCTCAATCTCAGGTTCTTCCACATATATATATATATGTGTGTGTGTGCGTGTGTGTGTGTGTGTAACCCACAGGCAATCTCGTCTCATATTTTTTTCAATCGAGGAGATATCCAAATATATAATAAAAGTCAAAAAGAAATGGCCCACATAGGGGGGATGGTGCGTATGCGAAAGCACAAATTGAAAATAATATTTCTGAAATAAAAACGCACATATACTCATATATATATATACTTGCAGAAAAATAACTTTAAATTGATTTATCTCCACTGCTTCGGTATTCTCGTCACGATTCCTTTCAACTCAATTATTAATTCAATATCGTAGGTATATAAAGGGCATTGTATATTTTCGTTGTTCGTGATATATTTAGTTGTGGAAAAAACGTGTTTCTCTCTTAAATGCTCGGCCTACCATTCCTAAAATAAAAAAATATCGACTGTCCATAAATAGAGTACACGTGATGGTATTATTACAGCTATAGGTAGTGAAAAGTCAGAAAACTCGTATTATATGTGAAAAGCTTTGCGTGTATAAAATTGAGACAAACGACAAGCACTTTGGGGACACTGGGATATCCGCGTCGACGTATCCTGTATAGGTTACGTGCCCTGACTCGAGACCTTTGACCTTGTTATAACTCTAAACCCAAGTTGGAAAATGCGTCTTAATCTCGAAAAAATCATGAAATTTAAAATAATATTTTATTTTGCGTTCAGAATTAAATATAATTTTACCATTACTTTTGCTCCTCCCCATTTACTCTGGGTGCTGCTTTTTTTCCTCTCGAATTAAATTTCGTTCTATTGAAGGTTTTCAGGATAAAATATAATTCGATTTAAAGAGGTCACCAACACAAGCACGCTGCGCTCCCACATGTGTGTGAAGCGAATTTTACCCAAAGTTTATATTTTATGTAAGCGCGATAATGGCGGCAATAAATCATCCTGGACGATACATATTGAAGTTATAACCACTATACTTGCAAAATTTTCTGTATTACATATATATATATATATATACGTATACACAAAGTATAAAGTGTACGAGTTTGTCTGGCATTCGTCCAACTGGGTTGCCGTTTTCACGTGTACAACTCTTTGCCTGATGACCTTATTATGCCCAAAGTCAATATTATACATGTCATTGGTTATACACTAAGATAACACTTTGCATTATTCTCGCGGAGTCTTTCTTATACACGACGATCAACAATGTTTATTTGAAACAAACAAAGAAATTCAATAATTTTGTACGTTTTTTTTATTATATTAATCTGTGTGATGTTACGTGTGAAAGAGGAGAAATTAAAAGAGCGTGACATTGAGGAAAGGTTATGATGCCCAACGGCGTTTGTGCAGTTGAGAGAAAACCGTAAGGAATGATGGGAGGCAGAGCCATGTATAGAGGAATCGTGTAAACTGCGCTAGGAAAAGACCCGGAGGGATGATGGACGGTTTTTCATTTGTTTTCCTTGGCTCGCCAACAATTCTACTCGTCTGTAACTCCCTTCTGAACGTCTCCCTTCTGCCCCCTCCCCTCACCCTTTCCCTCTTTACCTCAAAGTTTTGTAGGATTCATCAGTGCTGCAAAGTAATATTCGCAAGAAAGCAAATACAATAAAGCGATGTGCTCTGTTCTGTTAAATTCCCCCCCCAGAGAGCTCTGAGCTTGTATACACATTGTGGGATGCACAAGTATACCTCGTGCCTCCCTTTCGTCGTCACAAATAAATCAGCTGAGTTGATATTTCACCGGAAGTTTTCTCATATGAAATTCCAAGACAATTTATTTTTTTCCTCCCAAAATCAAAGAGAGATTTGTATACTTTTAATAAATAATCAATTGTGATAAGCATTGATAAGGATTAATCTTTTGCTCTTTTTTTTTTTAACCTCCGAGACATTTGTCAAGTCTCAATCGTGGAAGAAAAATTAAATTTACTTCTTTCTCGCTCATGTAATTAATAAAGTTATATATGCATCATATTTAGCCATATATAGCAGCCTATCGTACGCAATAGTATGTGTACAAAATTCACACTATTCGCGCGAGTACACTCGAACAATGCCTCAATTATTCGCTCTAATTACGCGAGTGCTCATCTATATAGGAAGTTAGTATTTAATTGGCTTTCCACCTGTAAATGTGACGTTTCATAGTCAATTCTGGGCTTCTCTCTTCCGCCCCCTCGCTCTTTCTCTTGCTCTTTTTCAGGCTCAAGAGGTTTTGCAGTTTGGTCAATGTAATTGTAAAAATCCTATACTGTTCGTGTCGTTTTTTTTTTCTTTTTTTTTTTTTTTTTTTTTTTTTTTTTTTTTTTTTTTTTTATGAGAAAGATAAACTGTCTAATTTCATCCATTGCTAGAGGAAAATTTCATGTAAAATTTCATCTCCCTCTCTCATACATTTGCTTTTATATGTTTATGCAATGGCAACTATCCCCTTAATATTAAATGGAATCTCCCGTATTTCATTAATTGGTATTTAAAATTATGCAATCTAGATTTTCTTGGCTATAATTATTTTCTACCCACTTTATCTACATTTAGTACATATGTACTATATGATTCGTTATCTAATATCAGTTATTTGCTATTATTGTAATTTATATGTTAAGAAAAAATATTGATGGCATTCCATTCTCCATTTTGTTCGTTGTTTAATTGATTATCTGGATTACAAAAGATATCCATTAATTGCATTATAATTTTCTTAAATAATTTTTCTTAAATAATTTTCATTTATGGCTGCCAGGGTTTCGGACTTGATCCGAGACTTACTGTCTGTATCCAAGTTCAGTACTCTGCTGCCAATATCGTCGTGTTAACGCTACGAGTGGTTAATAATTTCGATGTTATTTTTTACACAATTACTATATATTTTTATCATGATCGATGATATGATTAAAATAATGGCTGAATTCGCTCAAACTTGTTATTGTTATTTTCTGGTATGCATTATAACACCATCTTAGTTATACCGCGCGTTGTCATTATATTCTATTATTTCGAACAAAGTTCATTTTAACACAGGATTTTTTACATCATACTTATGCTCTTTTGGTCACACTTCACTGCTCGCTGTATGGCTTTTCACACTTGCGGGTGGCACAAGTGAGAGTGTACACGCGCACACATATATATATATATATATATATATATATATATATATTGAGTCAGTAAACTGCATCCAGACGTTCGGCCGCAGGACGTTTTGCAATCATTCGAGCGAGCAAGAATTCGAGAGAGAGGGAGCGAGCGAGGGGAGGGTGACGGAGCTATCGAAAATCGTTTGGCAATAGGTCGTGTTCGGCTTTACGACCTCGTAAATTGCATGTTATCGGTGTTATTTAATGGCTAACTGCTAATCCTTAAGAGGCAATAGTAACGTGGAAATGGGCAAACCCGACAAGATTCTCTCCGCTACCTATAAAGGTACAGTTATATTTGTGCACATTTCTATATACGTATATATATATATATATACACATGCGTGCACATATATATGTGTGCAGTATGTGAATGTGGAGGTATGGAACGACAGTGAAATGACAGAAGGGACGACCGCAATTAAACGTCAGTGCGAATCGATGCTTTCCGGTGTGATTGGTCCTTCGCGAGTATGTGGGAGGGAGAAAACATTTTACAGAGACGGGAATAAAAGAGGGAAAGGTGGAGGAAGGTATTAGAGGGTGATTTCGTGAGTGTTGGACGAGGGTGAAAAAAGAAACGAGAGACTACAGACTATTAGCTCGGGCTTCGCGAAAGTATCAATGTACAGTAGACTCTCGATTATTGGTTGCTGAGCAGTAGATTCCAGCATCAGTTATGAATTTCTACAATAGAAGAAAAAAAAGATTCTTTTGAGTGAAACACATCATAAAGCTGTAATGAAATTAATATAGTGAGTATTTTAAGATGCAACATGATTTGTCTAAAATAAATTTTAAAACAATTAACTTATGAAAATTAATTATTTGAGTTAATATGAAATAAATAGTTTGAAATAACTGAGTGCTGCTTGCTCTCTTTCTTCATATTACTTGATTCAAAGAGAGCCCGGGACGGAGAAAGAGAGAGAGAGAGACCACGGAATATTAGCTCGGGCTTCGTGAAAGTATGAATGTACAGTAGACTCTCGATTATTGGTTGCTGAGCAGTAGATTCCAGCATCAGTTATGAATTTCTACAATAGAAGAAAAAAAAGATTCTTTTGAGTGAAACACATCATAAAGCTGTAATGAAATTAATATAGTGAGTATTTTAAGATGCAACATGATTTGTCTAAAATAAATTTTAAAACAATTAACTTATGAAAATTAATTATTTGAGTTAATATGAAATAAATAGTTTGAAATAACTGAGTGTTGCTTGCTCTTTCTTCATATTACTTGATTCAAAGAGAGCCCGGGACGGAGAAAGAGAGAGAGAGAGACCACGGAATATTAGCTCGGGCTTCGTGAAAGTATGAATGTACAGTAGACTCTCGATTATTGGTTGCTGAGCAGTAGATTCCAGCATCAGTTATGAATTTCTACAATAGAAGAAAAAAAAGATTCTTTTGAGTGAAACACATCATAAAGCTGTAATGAAATTAATATAGTGAGTATTTTAAGATGCAACATGATTTGTCTAAAATAAATTTTAAAACAATTAACTTATGAAAATTAATTATTTGAGTTAATATGAAATAAATAGTTTGAAATAACTGAGTGCTGCTCGCTCTCTTTCTTCATATTACTTGAATCAAAGAGACGGAATCTCTCCAGGCAATATAGATATTGCAAGAAGTATTGTTTATCAGCAAGAACGATTTCAAATCATGCCCATTAACCTACTTATCGCTACTCTCGCGAATACACGCGAATACCATTCGTACATAGTTTTCTTACAACAGTATAACATTCAGACTTGTTCTCTTCGATAAGTTTTTTCCCATTATATATAACAGTATATTATATACACTGGTTATCGCGCGAAAATTCGACAATCTACGAAAAACTTTATATACAATATATATGTTTATGTATTTAGTTGGAATTTATTCTGTATATTATTGTTATTACTACGAGCTTTGTTCAGATAATATACACGAGCGATTGTTTGTGCATTGATAATAATAATATATATAAGAATTCCGTTTTTTCCATTGGAGAGAAAAAGATTGAAATTACTTAACATTCAATGATTTAAATTCCATTTGAAAGATCACACATGATCGATAGAGCATTATTTTCATTAATAATTTATTAACTGTCTAAACATAAGTTTTATGATTTTATTTTTTATCCTCTTTATTCTCGAGTAAAATCTTGACTTTGTACGTTTTTTTTTTGTTTCCAGCGGCCAGCCGGAGCATGGATGCGACATCCGGTGAGTGATTTTAATAGCTTCAAATAATTTTTTTTTTCGTTATTGAATGAAAAAATTATTCAAATTGAAGAAAAATAAATTCTTTTTTTCTCACCGCATATATTTGGACATCGGAATCGAAATCTCGCCAGGTCCACTCGAAAAGACGAACACACACATATATATATATATATGTACTTTGTCTTTCGTTCCCGAATCCCCCAACGTCATTTATCAGATTCTATCTCTCTTCTCTTTCTGCTCTCGTTCCATCGTTTTCGTCTTTCGGTCATTTCGTTTGAATCTCTTCTCTCCCGTCTTCCTCTTTTAACCAGATCAGAAAGAACCAAGTCGGTTCCCTATATATTACACCCAATGTTGAGTTTCGTTGTTTTGTTTTGTTTTGTTTTGTTTTTTGTTTTGTTTTTTTTTTTTTTTTTTTTCGCCGTCTCTTCTTCGAGCGCGGCATGCTCACGAGAGCGCCCGCGGTCACTTTAATGGAATCAGATTAAAGCATGCGGTGTGGTGAGAAGAGAAAGAGGACTAAAAGGAAGAGAGAAAGACCCGGGAGAAGACATGAGAGAAACAAGCAGAGAAACTTGAGGGTCGACGTGCTGCATTCGAGAATTCCCTTGTTGCCGTTTCTACTCGTGCTTCCTTGTCATGCGGTTTTCTCTCTCTCTCTCTCTCTCTATATATACATATATATCCCGAGCACGCTTTATATGTATATATATACACATATAAAGCGTGCTTTGGGTGTTCTCTGATCCCGACGCGGGCCTTCAGGGCGAGGTGCTGCAAAATAGGAGCGAGCGAGAGAGAAAATGGCGCGGAAGGTGGATAAGGTATCCGGCAGCTCCCGTTGCGCCCTTTCACTCCATCTCTCTCTCTCTCTCTCTCGTTCGCCTGCTCTGTGGCCATCCAGAGTACTCCAAGTAGAGAAGGCTGTTGAGCAAACTTGCTCTCTCTCTCTCTCTCTCTCCCTCTCTTACCGGCACAGCCCAGCTAACGGAAGTGAAGGAGAGAAACCGAAAGGAAATGCCGAGCGCTGCTTACTCGCTCGACTATATATATATATATATATATATATATATATATATATCTATATGTATAAAAGTACAGAGGGGTGGCTCGTGCTGTTCGTGCTGGTACTCTGCTTTGCTGGCGTTTGCCGAACAACCCTGGCTAACACCCCTCAACGACAGATCCCCACTTGTTGCTCCCTACTTGTCTTCGTGTTTTACTCGTTGGGCGAAAAAGCTTTATCGAGAGGCAGCAGTGGCCATACGTATTTCTTGTTCTCTCTCTCTCTCTCTCTCTCTTTCATTGTCCACTCATGTTCTTTCGTGTCGTTTTCTTAATTCTTTCCTCTTGACACTTTTTATCTCTCGCGATTCTATTAGGCATCGTAGAAATATTTTTATTGTTTAATTTTATCCCGATTGACACATATTGTCAATCATATTGTCTTTTTTAACATTCTGCTTTGCTAAGTTATTTAAATGGGATTTAAAAGAATCGCTATAACAATACCATTTTACCGGTCACATGACTGATTTACCAGTTAGAGAATAACAAAAGATTTTGTATCTTTTAGGAAAACATTGTAAACACTTTTTATCGAAAGTTGTACAATTTTTCATACATAGCAGTCCAGTATACGCTCCTTATACGACTCGAGGAGTGGTAAATGGCAACACGTTGTAGCACCCGCAAGGTCAACATTGATAAGGATTAACCAGCAGACAATAAGCGGGCATCATGAGTAACGTGGCAAATTTCATGTGCCATAGTAAAAACGTGTCCTTGTGTCTGGTAAATTTTACAACAATGTGCGATAAAATTTACAGTGGAAATTCTGGACAGTATATGGACAAGCTATTCCACCCATAATTATCCACAATTTATCCCACTGAATTTAATCACAGGTAGTTTTTTTTTTTTTTAATAGACAGTCTGTTACGCTTTGCCTTTTTATCAGCACTTATATACCTTCCTATAAATATTAACTTAATCGAGGATTAGCTGTCAAACTCGATCTGCATTCATTTTTACACTATACCACTATATCCTGCCATCAGCCAGAAAAATAAAAGTTGGATCAACGAAATCCAGCAGCCACGAGTATAGTGGAATAAATTTTTTTCTTATCGCAACAGAACGTTCGGCTACTCCAAACAACCGTCTTGGCCAACCGAAACGGATTGCTGTCGAAAGAACGAAAAATATAGTTGGTCCGATTCTGGCTGATTGAAGCAAAAATTGTTTCGCACTCCCGGCGATTATCATATTCTTGGCTCAATTTATTGAGAAATTTTAACAAAAGTTCCCAAATTGATTCCACCCAAGGATCGACATTTTATCTGTCGATCTCATATATATAGGACAAAAATAATCATTGCAAAATGAATTATTATCGAAATTTCTTAGCTGGAGAAAAAATATTCAAGGCATTCTAGAAATAATGAATCGACATGACAATTGACTGGTGAAATCATCAACGTAGAAGGGACTCGAGAGGATCCTTAATGTGAGATTCTTCTTAATTTGTTTATGACATTTCGAATATTATTTTCTCGTTGAGGATATTCGTGCTTTGGAATTTCAAATGATTTTCTCTTCCCCCTGGGGCTTTATTGGCGATGGACGATGCACCCGCACACAAATCCACATGGACGCATCGGGGCATGCATTCCCCCCCAGGGCAGATGCTCACACCTGCGCCGAGCGCGCGCGCTCGCGGTGAAATTCAATAGTGTTCAAACAAGAGGCTATTTCTCTCTCCCCTCCCCCTGTGTATAAACACACACACACATACATATATATATGCTGTTGTTTCGTAGCCTCAGGTGAACCATCGAACTTTCCCACTGTGGCTTCGCTCAGAGGGGTCAACTGCGGGGGCTTTCTACAAATATTTAAACGTCGGTAATTCGAGTTTTTCAAAAGTCTCTTTATTTCCGGTTTTGTGTACACTCTTATTATTTTTTTCGTCCGGTCAGACCAGAATTCTAAAACTATGAATTTTATTATTTTTACCGCTGCGGTCCAGTTGATCTATTTCATTATTTATATTTTCTCTTATTATCTCTCTAAAATATAATTATTATTACGTCATTATATTATTTATAATTCATAATAAAAAAAATTATTAATGCTCTTACGTCAAAATCACCTTCGATATATTTTAGGCCACACGTATCTTACTAATTTATAGAATACGATAGTGTGCGTGTGTGTGTGTGTGTGCTGGAAAGAATGCGTTGCATGCCACGCCTATGTGTACTCTTATGATTTGACGTGTTTAATTTCTCTCTCTCTCTCTCTCTCTCTCTCTTTGCCCCACCTGTCTTTCACAATTTTTTTTTTTAATTTTTTTTTCTCACTCAATTTTTTCGTTCAAATAGCCACAATGATAAATCTTATTTATTCGAGACACGTTGGTGTTATATTTGGAGAAACAAAATATATATATAAATATAGCACTAGTGTGACAGATTCGGCACGTGAACGGTATTATTGTAATATGTTCGAGTATGACATACTCGAATGAATTATTTAATATTCTATATGGCCCTCGACAATTCCTTCAAAAAATTTTCTCCTCAACAAAAATACACTATTTATACTCTGTACACTTTTTTTTTTTTTTTTTTTTTTTTTTTTTTTCATTGTCGAACACAGCCGAGTTTGTTCTCAAAAAATTGTCAACGAGAATATTTCTCGCTTGAACCGACATTTTTATAAATTATACTTTTTGTCATATTTCGTATTTATTCATCAGCGAAGATAATATTCATTGTTAAATTTCGTCTTTGTCAGCGTACATTGGATTGTCAACGAACATTTCAAAACTTTTTTTCTTTGTTCGTTGAGACAAAGAAACAAGAAGAGAAAAAAAAACGAGTACACGTGACAAGCATATACGTATAAACATTGAGAGATCAAGAAAATACATTAGATTATAAAAACAAAAAAATATTCCCTCTCGGAAATAATTTATTTCAATAATTAACCGAAATCTTAAAAATTGAATTTAAAAATCCATCGATAATAAATAATAATAAATCATGAATTTACTAATATATTTGTATTTCGTTAATTTCATTGAGCCTCGATTAATAATTAATGATAATTAACAAAAAGATGAAAATGATTGTTGACGAGATTAAAAATGGCCACAAAAATTGTGGGAGAAAGAAAAATCTGCTCATAGTTGTTGGCCTTCGTCCTGGGACATTGGCTTATGCAAAGTGAGTTTGTAGGATACGAGAGGGATGGCTGCTGCTTGCTCGGATCGTGCGATATGGGTGAAAGGGAAAAGGTAGGAGAGACGCAAAGTACATGGAGACGTGGGGTGGGGGAGGAGACACGCAAAAAGCGGGAGTCTGCAAGAGGGACGTATATATATATATATATGCATAATAATATCTATAGCTATACAATATACGTTGGTACATCAATCCTGACGGGATGATTTACGCGGCGGCCATCAATTCCAGAATAACTCGGTAATAACTCTGCTAAAATATTGCCCGCCGCCGACGCGGCCCCGCAATCCCCTTCACCTCCTCTTCTACACCCTCCCCCCGCCGCTCTTCTACCGGAGCTACCCTCGCAACCCTTGCACCCCCCCCCCCCTGCCCTGCCCTGCCCTGCGCAACACGAGGGTGAATATACGAACATAGCGCGCGCGCGCGCTCACGTCCGATTAGATTGAAACGTAACACACGCACACATGCACACACACACACACACACACATATATGTATATATATAAATGTAGAGTATGGAATAATGGAAAAAAAATTGCTATGGAATGAGAAAAAATGGGGCTTGAACATGGCGACTGGAGAGAATGATGGAAGGAACCAACACAGACGAATACTTTTCCATATCATCTCTCCATCTCAATTCGCATTTGTCGAAAACAAAAAAAAAAAAAATTCTCCCACATGTGAAATTCACAATGTTCATTTGCATTCTCTCGAATGTCATGATAATGGCATTGGAATTATTGTCGAAAAACTTTTTTTTTTGTTCTTTTGCCAACGGATCGACTCGTAAAGAACGGCTCGAATTGTCCGACGACGCGTGACTTGCTGTGGGAAATGATGAAGGTCACCAGAAAAAAAATCTTATTTCTCGTTAAAACGATGTAAACATTTGTATAAAAGACGCAACGATCTACGAATGATATTAGAGAAATATAGTAGATTGAACTTCAAGGGTTTGAAACTTTCTCAAATATCTCTCTCTCTCTTTTTCTCAAAAGTGGTCGTTATTACGGTTGCAAACTCATAGAGTAGATTGAACAAAAGAGCGAATGGCGACATTGAGAAAGGGAAAGAGAATGAGAGAGACGGAGAAATAGACTCTGCAAACAATATAATCTTGAAAATGTTTTCCCGTCGAATAATGGATACCTGCTGGTAGGATGCACTCACATCGTGAGATGCACTTCAGTCGAGACGTACGTCGTGCTCGAGTATATATACATCTGCACGACACTGAAGTGAGATATATATATATATATGTGTGTGTGTATATATATATATAACTGAATGTGCATTTTGTAGGTAATAATTACAAAGCAAATAAATAATGACGACAGTATATTTTATAACTAACGACCAGTACCATTCTCATTCAAATTTCACGGTGCAATCAATTTACCTATGGAGTTTCCTGCTATCGTAATAAACAATTGAGCGGATTTCCACGAGTATAATGACGCACTAGAAAAAATATTAATCAATCATATGTATGTACTTAATAATTGTCAAGGGGGAAAAAAAAGTAGGCCGATATTATTATACATAGTTGCGCAACACGCCGAGCCGACCTTTTGAACTCATTTTTTTTTTTCTCGCTGATAAGCTCTCCCTCTCGGGGGGGGGAGGGGTGATTATCAGCTGCGCAAAGAGTCGACCAACAAATTTGTAAAATCAATATTTATCCCGAGTCTTAAAAATACTGTTAATGGATTCTCTCGTACAAACACATCGAGGTCGGGGCTCTCTGTACATGCATATAAACATATTTATACGTATAATTTTCATGTCGACCAAAAGTTTGATCACTCAAATTTCGCGGTTTCTGGATCTTTTCGCCTGATGACCATTCTTGGACGTGATAAAAAAAAAATAATAAAAAATTGTCTCGTTTTCCCAACTCTTTAATGACGTGCAATTTTCCTTCGATATCCTGTTCGAATGTAAAATTATTTAATATCGCGTAATTATGTATATATAAGGAATGAGGAAAAATGAAAATGTTAGAAAGCACAATGTCGAAACGACTTTTCATATTGAATTTCGTACGGCTATGGAGAGAGAGAGAGAGAGAGAGAATGAAAAGTCCTGACGTCAAAATTGCCGACAGTAAAACAAAACTTTTTTAATTCCGCACAGAGGAAAATGGGGAAATGGTCGTGTGTGGCTGTATGTCAGAGGTCGTAAGAGAGGGGAGTGAGCAGCAGTCGAACATTCAACGATTCTTGTTGTTCGAAAAGTGCAAGAAGAGAGGGCAAAGAGAAAAAGAGGTCAATGACCTGCGGGACAGACGAGCCAGAACTCTTCACGTTTCTCTCAATAGTCGTTCTTTTCGCTCTCTCTCTCCCTCCCCTTTTCGTATTCTCTCTCTTCCTGTCGTTATTCCACCTGGGAGAGAGAAATCGTCAGCGTACAGAGACACAAGAAATGCAAGATGGAGAAACCGACAGGTCGACATTGACGCATTGCACCTGTTACAGCACAGAGTCGGTTATCAATTATTATCATGAGCACTGGAATTACCATGTGATATTGTATGATCGTGCATGCATGACAAATCGTAATACGTAATATTGGTGGATCACCCCACCCCCCATCATAAAATATTCCAGTCCCGATATCAAGATCGTGTGTGTCTTCTATGACTTCTCGGGGCTGCTCGGACAAATAATTTATTGAAAATCGACGATCCTGTAAATGAACACTTAATCCTCATCGATATTTTCGACACCCGTAAACCTCATCGTGGGGTCGTTCGCTTCTGGCGCATTTGAAATATATTTTCTAAATATTCTGTAAAATTATAAAAAAAAATAAAAAAATCATGAGTATTCTATGACGTGGAATAATTCTTAGATTTAAATTTACTAATATTGTTAAAAATAATATTAATTTCAATCATTCGAATTGAAGATTTATTCGAAGCTAAAATATAAATTTCGTCATAGTGAGTTTTGGCCTAATAGTTATTAAAAAAAAAACAAAAACAATTATCAGTATTAATGGCAGTATTAAGGACTGATGATGTAGTCGTAAAGATTGATCGTAAGCTCAAGTTCGACGTATAATACAAATTCATATTTATTTAGATATAAGATTGAACTTAGATATGATTAAACTGACGATTGAAAATTCAGGCCTAGAGATAGCGAGAACGGTCGATTAATTACTTATTACAGTCACGTGACAAAAAATTATTTAACTTCAATTGGGATGGAAATGTGGAGGATGCGATTCTCTTGCAAAGAATATCTGACAGCAAGTATAGACAGTAGATATTGTAGACGATTCCTTTCCATACTTTCTATATTGATGACAATTTATTTTTTTATTTCGTCAAGTGCTTTTTGGAACTCAATTTCCGTTATTCAATTCAATTGCTGTATTAATTTAATCTGTATTAATTAATTAAATTTAATATGGATTGTTTACAGGAGATGATTTTTGAGTCACGTTTTCGTCGGTCTGAAAATAGTCGGTCATTACGTTACATTCGTCTCTTGTCAGTGATGCTCTTAGTGGCTACTTTTGCTGACGTTGGTGATGGTAGACCTAGTAGGATAACCCTTTGACCTCCCTTTGCCCTTGTGCCACCCCCTAAAACACACGTTACCCCCCTTTCCCTCGGAGTCTCCATTGTCAGGTCGATATGAAAACGTGCGTGCTTTAACACGCGCGCGCTCAAATTGTCCGTATTATTTTCGTGTTAGAATTGTGTGCGTCTGTGTATACCATAAAGGTATGTAGGGGTGTTGGCTAGGATGGGGGGGGGGGGGGGGTTACTCTAACGGGGGTTGGGTGGGCAATGGAGCGAGAGGGTGGTCTGATCGAGAATACAAACGACTTTGCTACTGGCAGAATACGCTCGATTCCCGGGAGCTTTTGTGGGTATACCCCAGGGAAAAAACTACCCCTTTCTCTCTCTCTCTCTCTCTCTCTCTCTCTCTCTCTCTCTGTCGCAATTTCGTTCTCCGAAAAAAAGAGCGAAAAAAACAAGATGCGAGCGAATAAAGAACGATAATTTAGATTGCCAAATGCCGCTCTCAAGTCAGCTTGAAAATTGATATAAAAATTTTGCAACGAAATATTGAGAAAATTTTGAGGCTTTTTTTTTATTATTTTCGATTATATTTCCTCTGTGTGTGACACTTTTTAGCGACAATTATTAACAGTGCCGCGTCTCGCGATGTTTGTTCACAAATATCCGAGAGTCTGCATTGAAATTCGTCAAAGCTACGATGCTCATAAATATCGAGACTAAAATAAAAATAAAAAAAATATCACTTTATATGGAAATTTTAATATGTCGAAAAAGAAAATTTGGTGAAGAAATTATTTTGATAAAATGTTAACAATCATTTTTATTTTTTTATTAAATGTATATATATATATTTTTTTCAACTACTTGGCGTTTATGGCAAGATCGACAGAATTCGTGCAATAATTTTTATCCAATAATTTTGTGATGATTATGACGATTCAGTGCTTTGGAGACTAGAAAAAGATGGAAGAGTAACAAAAGAAATTGCTAGAGATTGAGTGACGAGAGTGATGAATGAGCGTTAATGTGTGTCGCTGGTGAGAAAGCACAAAGAAAAAGAGACGGAGAAAAAAAATAAACAGAGGGAGGGTCGAAAATGAAACGGAAAAGGATGAAAGATGTAAAAAAGTGTGTCTGTTGCTTTTGCTATGTATATGGCTGTGTATATGGCTGTGTATATGGCTGTGTATATGGCTGTGTATATGGCACGGTGGAAGGAAGAGATATTTCTCGCTCGGTTGTTAATTGTAGTCTCTCTTTCGCGAGAGAGCCTTCGTCATCGTCAACGTCGTCAAAGTCGTCGTCAAAGTCGTCGTCGTTGCGCAGAACTACAGAGTCGAGCACACTAATCGACATTAATTTCAATCTCGCTGACCTCGCGCGTCAGAGACTTTTATTTATTTTTCATTTTTTTTTTAATTTTGTTTTTTAATCGAACCAAGACAAACGACTCTGCATTAGCACGTGTACATCATTCTCGTAGTTAAACTGTGTATATATAATAATAATAATAATAATAATACACATTAAATACATAAAATATTTCAATCGATGAATAATAACGTTGCAACAAATCGAACAACTGCTGACCACTCTGACAAGTCACGAACAACGAACAGGACTTTTTTTTAATCTCTTTGTTGCCTCTCTCCACTTTTTTTTTTTTTTTTTTTACCATCCGTCATCTCAACCCTGCAATTGCCAAGGCTCTTTTGCCTTTCGACGAGACATATATCTGTGCTCTTTCGAATGTTGCAAAACCGTTAGAATCCACGTTAGATTTTTTCACTCAGTATCAAGTGGACACAGAAATTAGAATTGTGCCTGTGTGTGAGAAAAAGAAGGAGAAGGGAATGGAGAAAAAGTAAAACGGGATTTATAACCCCGAGAACCGGAAAAGAGACTCCAGAGCTTTGGGATTTAACAGGTGCGTGAGCAGTTCATCAAACAAAATGATATATCTCGTAATGGCCTCACTCACTCTCCCTCTCTCTCTCTTTTTTTTGTTCTGTCCGTGGCGGAGCAAAGGATTTTTTTATATATATTTTTTTTAAACCGGAATCACGAGTTTATTTCTCATGATTTATTCTGATCGACCTACGACGTTCATTCTAATTTAAATGTTAAATTAAATTATAATTTATAATTCAATAGATAATGATACGGTTAAAATGATTTGCACAAATGATCGACTCTTGTCCCAATATTAAATGACGCCGATACTATTTTCTATCTTTTTTTTTTTCTTTTTGTTTTTCCCCTTTTAGTTTTTAAGATAGTTCTCATTACGCAGGTCGTGCCACGGTTTAATTAAAATTAATTAATTTATTCGTAAATTCTTGGGTTAATGTGAGGAAGAAAAAAAGAAGATAATTATCCAAGCACTCTGAGATTCTACCAATCATCGTACGTTTTCCGTGAAATTCTAATTAGACTCGGCTTCTCTAATTGCTCAGGAATCTCTCCGACGGCTCTTTTGCGTCAACCTCTCTCTCTCTCTCTCTCTCTCTCTCTCTCTCTCTCTCTCTCTCTCTGCCTCTCTGCTGGGGGCTTATTTTGTCTCTCTTGCTGGATTTGTCGAATGCGCTAAAAACACACAAATGGTAGAGAGAGAGAGAGAGCCAATGAGAGACCGGTGACCGTTAGACGATCAAATCATCGCATGCCGCGCGGTTTCTCTATTCAAGTTTTTTTTTCTTTTCTTCTTTCTCTTCTTTATTTATTCGCATAAGAAAGTGTTCCGCGTATAAAAACGCTTGAAAATTGACGAGTTAAAAAAATTCAACAAGATAAAACTAACACGATATAAAATAAATTTTCATACGACAGTCTGACAAATTGGACAAAATATTAATATAAATTCATTTAATCGTTGTCAATCGTTTATCATTTTTTACCATCACCTATACAGAGATCGCGTAGATAAATTGGGTCTGCGAGGTCTATATAACTCACGTATATCGAGTATATAGCAGATAGTGAAAGAGAGAATCGCCGAAACGGTGAGCCGCGAGTTCACGAGAGGGTCGGTGGTGGGGGGGGGGGGGGGGGGGGGGGGAGCCTGGGCATATAATTGAACTTTTGCGAATAATGCTGTGATCTCGATTCGGATTTTTTTTTTGGGTCAAGGTCGCTCGAGCCAACAAATTCGATATTCTGCTCTCGCAAATATATCAAATTTTGTATGTAACCGATCGTATATTTATAATTTTTATTATTTATTGGAGCAAAAGGAAAAAGAAGAAAAGGAAAATAATTTTTCAGCAAAATAATTATTGGCGAGTTTGAAAATAAATAAGATTAATGATTTCGAATTATTCTTAATTATTCAATTGTTAATTTTTTACACGATGATTATCACTCTATCATTTTTTCATTTCCTCGTCTTATACCGTAAATTTATGTCAGGAGGAAAAAAAAAAAAACTTAACAGATCGCTTGCTCGATGATTCGTATAATAATAATAATAATAATCTGGCGTGTTGTACTCGAGTATGTATCCGCTTGGTGAATTATCCAGGTCTAATACATTAACTCTGTATTAGGTCATTATATGGGGCATTCAAAATTAAATTGTTAAGGCACGACCTGAACAATTTCAATTTTTTTCATTTTTCTTCTACCTTTTACGTCTTGTGGTCCATCCAAAAAATTGCTTCACGCGCCAATTTTCAGATCAAACAAAAATTTCTTCGTTTCATTATCAATATCCTTTTAAATCATATAAAATAATGAAACTGAAAAAAAATTTTTTAAATCATTTTGTTGTGCAAAGTATAATTCTAAACAGAATTTATCCTCGAAATATCGAAAAATGTTATTTTTCAAGAAAAAGTTTACCGCAACAATTTCTGTTGTTTTTCATAACTCACAATTATAGTTGACGGTGGCATCGATCGTTTTTTTTTTTTTAATCTAAAAAGAATTTTGTGGATTTTTTTTTTGCCTCGCATAAGCTAAATGTGGAAAGAATTAATTCTGAGGGTCAAAGCCCTGTCCATTTGGCCTGAAATTGCCCATACGTCTCCATACAGTACGGAAGATAAATATATATATATAGATGCAGACGAGGAGACGTTACTGCATGCGCGAATGTGTAATAACGTTGGATCATGGTTATTATTGTTCAAGGCGATTGTACGTGATGACTGCAATAATCCTCCTCACCCCTCCCCCGTCCCCCGTCCCCCTTCTCCTTCCCTTATTCCACTCCCCTCCAAACTATTCCGGCACTCTCTGTGCAAAGTTTTCTCTCTCTCTCTCTCTCTCTTGCCGCCATTACAAATTCTCATAAACATCTTGTATAATATAGATAAAAGTGTAAAAGATAGATACGTGTATTGGTCGTAATATACCGCTCCTTCGCGGAAATATCGAACGAGTCTCTCTATGAGGAATGCGCGTATCGTTATCATAAACTAAACTGTGCGCGAGTCAGACTTCCATATCGCTTTAACATTGATGGTGAGCTTGGATACAGAGCACACGGCCGAGTCATAATTATTCCGTGAGAAATTCAACTTTACACTTTGCAAAAAAGATTTATCCATATACTCTCGCATGGTTCACCGAGATCTCTCATGCCAATTTATTTATATTCTCGAGCTCGATGATATAAATATTTGTAATCCATGTCAAACGTTTTTTTAATATATTTTTTATCTCCGGAGATTTTTTTTTTTTTTTTTTTTTTTTTTTTTCACGATAAATATTTCAATGAATAATATTTCCATTAAAAACATGAAAAAAAAAACAAATAAAACTTTATCTCGTCTGTATTATCACGACTACTTCGATATATAGAGCTACAATATGCGTTATATATAGATTTTCTCATGCAATGCAGATATTCTGTTATTTCAGACAATTGTGTCGACTGAAGCTCAAATATATATATATATATATATATATATGTATATATGTATAAAAGTAGTCTTTTATTGATGTATGCAAAGATAATATTTTCCGGAGAAAATCATTATTCACTTCGACACTCGTGATTTATAAAGAACTCTCATTAGAACGCGCAAGTAAAATTTTCATGCCAGAAATTGAAACAATTGTGAAGCGTTAAACTTGTCGTAAAACACATTGGAATTAAGAAAAAACGGAATGTAAAATCTTGGCAAAACTTGGAGAAAAGAGAACTAAATATATATATATATATATAGAGAGAGAGAGAGAGAGAGAGAGAGAGAGAGAACTACACAATCGCGGGTTTCACATCAAGATTGTAATTATTCAATAGCGCGCGGGTGTTTCGTCATGCCACGTAACATAATTGAATAATGACGGGCACGTTTTTGCTCGAGATTGCGCAACGTCACGACCAATGCAACCCCGTACTCGTTAACATCAAATTTCTCTCTCTCTCTTGCTCACACACGCACATTCGAAAAAATCTTAAAAAAAAAACTTTTCTATCGACCTTTATATACATAGAAGTATATATATATATATATCTTTTGCTGTCTCGATTAAAATGTAATGAAAGACGATCCGAGATTTTTTTGCACTTGCTCGTCTCTCTCGTTCCCTCTTTCGAGGCATTTGCAAGCTCTTAATCTTTTACGAGAGCGCGACCAGTTTAATTTTAAATTAGCTTCGCAGATCTTGGTGAGAGCCAAGCGCGGAGATTGACCCGGATTAGTCGCGTTGCACGAATATACATATTTCGTCACGCGTCCTTTTTACATCCGGAGATTGCGAATCGTTTATAAAAATATACATACGTAAGTGTGACCCACCCTCCTTTAAGCTGGAAAACATTCCTATATGAAATCGAATATCGATAATTCCAGTATGAACGATTTGTTTCGTCTCTCAGAATTATCACAGAGTTCACGGCTCTATTTTCATGAGACAAACACTTTGAACTTTGCTGAAATGGAAACACACTCGAAACGTCTCAACATCGAATTTTATTCCCGATGTGACACAACGAGAGAGCCCTCATGTACTAAAATATTATAACGTTAAATTCTCACTATCAATTTTTATTTCACTTTTGCCTCTCACCATGTCACGGAGATGTGAAATTTAAGCTGAAGAAGTAGTAAATTTATCAAACTCTTCACTGGTGTGACGTATTGGCATTTTTCACTGACCAATAAATTTATTTTACGTTCATTTTTGTTTGTCAGAATATGAAAAATGATCGATGCTGGTTATTTTTTAAATTACCATTTTTTTTTTTTTAATATTTATTTCTTATCTCCACTTTCCTTTGTAATAAAATGAGAATCATCGATAATGCACGCGTGTGCACTATCGCAAAGTCATAAAAAGAAATTGCTTTTCGAACAACCAAGCAAAAGTGTTAGTACCTTTAAGCTCATCCCTGACATTTTAACTTTTATAACTGTGTCGTGTGCTGTCAAAACTTATACTTTTATGTATATATATATATAAGATACATAAAAGAGAGAAAGATCGGGACTGAGTTGCCTTTATCGGGTTTATTTGTTCCGGTTACGAATGGCTCTCGACTTATTTTGTCGTTTCGGGAGAGTCTCCTATACCAAAGAATCTGGAGATTTCTAAACCCTTTAAACTACTATAACCGGTGAGGATGAGGGAGAAAATCGATTGGCCATTTCCAAGATAGATATTGGCCAAGTTTCTTACTCTTTCACTCATAGTATGTGCAATATATATGTATATTGACAGCTTAATTGCAGTAAGGCAGTACGTATAGTCAGCCTGTAATGCCCTTCTGGCATTGAGCCATCGATATATTGATATATTGATATATAGATATATGCAGACGAGCACATAATACTATTTGCCCATTCACTGTTAAACGAGAGATTAAAAGCAAGATATATCCATCAGTCCATCGAGTTTGTTGATTTAAAAATCAACAAGATTAAGCATTGATCTTCATGCTAAATGAATAGTCGTATTCATGTCCAGGACGATCCCTTCATGACGATACAAAAGACAAGTGAAATCTACGAGATCGAAAAGATCGTTAACTTTGTATGAAATCTGTACAGTCCTCTCTATTGACTTCGTGTCTGACCCACACACACACACACACACACCCACACAATTATCAGCTGACAATCAGCGTGTAATTTACTATACGTGCATTCTATCAGCAATGTCTACAAACTCGAACAGGGAACTGTTGATACCTCTGTGCTCTTTGCATGCTCACGCATTACATACTCAGTCACTGCGTTTGTGTCTGTGACGTACATAGCCCGTATGTGTATATTTATATATATATATATTAAAGTCATTGGATAAGTCGTGATATCTCTCGATCAAGATCGATATCCCGGATCTTTCGAGGCTCTGACGATCACGATACGATTGCAAATTCATATCCGTCAAGAACCGTTTCCCATACAGATACAAAGATGAAAAAAAAAACATTAATGATTCACATGCCAATATAGAAGACTCCTCTGTGACGTGATTTGAGAATCACTGCGAGCATATATGCGACAGAGCTCTCTCTCTCTCTCTCTCTCTCTCTCTGATCGTTGGTCTAGAATGATCGTCGCGAAAATTGTGGCTCAGCAGCCTCAGCCTTGGAGCATAATTTACATATAGTGACTCTCTCGTTATAGTGGTGCTCGACTATTTGCTCTCTTTGTACATCATCACTCAATGTTTCTCACCATTACAATATTTTATCGTACATACGCGACAGTGGCTCAAGTGGTTAAACGTGAAATATTAATGAAACGTAAATGTTAATATTGGTTTTTCTAAACGCCGTTGTCACTTGTCAATGTCCAAATTATTCACGACGATCAATTATTTAACGTGTCAATCAACGGAGACACTTTGTGTACTCTAAATTATGAAATTGGTAAAAATTCCAACTTGTTTTGTCACAGAAATTATTTATGTGAGTCTACGCAAAATTATTTCAAGAATATATAACGAGTCAAGGCGAGAGAGAGAGAGAGAGAAGACGTTCAATTACTCCGCAAGTGCCGCGACAATGAGTTGAAAAAAACGTCACTTTTTCTTATCTGTAAACAGCAGTGTGGTTGCAGCAGCTCATTTGTTTTCGTCGTTGTACGTTAATAAACCCAACTCGTCGTGCTATATGTGCGCGCGCGATAATGATTTTTAACGTGCGATTCGTCGGTTGTTACGGGCTGTTTAACGAACTCGAATTAGAATAAATTAGAGGTCATTGTCGTCATTGAGTTTTTTCTATCTTTCTCTCTCTCTCTCTCTCTGCCCTTTTCATAACAATGTATATCGCTCTCACTCTCTCCCTTGGAAGCAACGTCGTCGCATCGAGTATCATAACCGAGCTTATGTACAAGTTCTTGACGAGTCTTCACTGTTGTTGACATCGTTTTTTTTTTTACAGTATACAAAAAATAACCCAAAATTGACTTAAAAACGTTAAAAAGATTTTTAAAACGTTCACTCAGCTTAAATAAAGTGTATCGTTGCAAATTAGTCGCTAATAAATTTCATGTAATTAGAAAGAGAATTAAATAGCCAGTCTCTGGAATATGATGTCGCTTCGAAGCAAATCTTTCGCATACATAAATATATTTTAATATGCTTATATCGATGTGCACGTGTCGACTTTATCGTTGCAGGTGAATTATCGTAAAATATATGATGAGGATACTCTAGATCTATCGATATATCTTACAGACGGAATATATGCCGATGGCAGAATTTATATTCGAGCTGATTCGAGCTTCCAAGGAACGGAAGGGCTATATATACATACCAGAGTTGTACAAATTATTAACAGAGTTGTCCAAAAATTAAAATATTGCCACAATTTCGAGGCATTTATATGATTGAGGGGTCAATTTGAGGGGTCACACGGAACAATCTTACAGCGTAAAATAAGATGAAGTATGAAAAAATTAATTAAAAAAAAACAAAAAAAAATCGTGTTTAAGTTAGGGGAACGGAGAATATCGATGCCAAGGTTTTTAGACCTGAAAATGCTATTTGCACGATTACGGGTCAGTGGACATTTTTTGATGGGCCATATTTCCCGACTTTAATCTATCGTATTATATATATATATGCTGATATTAATTCTAAAACGATTTCCAATGAAATATAATTTGCATACAGACAAAAAATACAACGACGAAAAAAGAGACAAACGAAAGATGGGGGTGGAGAGAGAGAGAGAGGAGAGAGAATTCTTGAACAACATCGAGACAAGATATAGGCATTTACGAGAGAGAATAGCAGCAGAAGGGCAGACAGGAGAAAACGTATTAAAAGATCGTAATAACGAAAAATGAGGAACGTAATGAGGGAGGTGCATCATCTCTCTCTCCTTTTTCTTTTCCTCCCCATATCACTAGAGATAATGACGTAAGTATAAGGTCCGACCGATATGGCCCGCCGAGTATATACCTTGTGTGTTATACACTCCATGCAGTACATCTATATACATATATATTATTTCTCCCTCAGGTCGATGACTATCATTACACGTATCCGTCCCTCTTGCTCTCTTTTATTTTTCATTTTATTCGCGGTTGAAATTCTCGGTTCAAAAGCTGTCTGATGAATGTACGCCTATATCATGCTTGATAATAAAATTTTTTAAGTCTGCGACCTTCCATCAGCAGAACTTTTGCCTTTCAAGTATGTTTAAAGTTTGTGAATTTTTTGAGGATGGAATTTTCAATGAAAATTTTGGTTATAGTGATTTCGTGACGTTTGTGGTGAATTCACGTATGATGATGGTCAGAGAGAGGAGATGAGAGCCATCTGAAATCAACCGAGTTTCATAGTTACTCTGGTTTGTTCCATCCCTCCCCCTCTCTCTCTCTATCCACAATGTTTTGGTCCACCGCGAACCGCACGTTATTGCGATTTCAAGTCTAGCTTAAACCTTCCGGTGAACTAACTTACTCGACTTAACTAGTTTGGATAACTCGGTACGGCCCAGTAGAGAGTGAGAGAGGGAGAGTGAGAGAAAGAGAAAGTACAGAGAATTAAACAGATTGAGAGAGAGAGAGAGAGAGAGACTTAGGGCCTCGGTCTAAACAATCCTGGATTACGAACGCGGCTTCCGGCGCTCTCTTCGTGTCCCAATTAAGCCGATTGCCGTTTACCCACCTATACAGCAATCATTCTCTATCTCACTCACTCTTGCCTTCCTTCTATATACACATATATTAGTATATATATATATATATATATATATATATATAGCGCCGGCTAGACTCTCGGCATGCTGTTTGTCCCGCTCGAATTAAACGACCCTGAGAGAATGAGTTAGCAAAGCGTTAAGGGAGATTACATCGAGATCTTTTCTCCTAAAAGTGATTTTCGGATCAACAGTTTGGAAAGTTCACGATTTATCAAACAAGCTGTAAAACTTTGAATTTTCGATGATATATAGTATTTTTTTTTTTTTTTTTTCTTTTTTTTTTAAATATATAAAAAAATATATAAAAAAATATACATAAATTACGATTTCTTTGGTTTTTGGGATAACCATTTCTTTGACTATCTTTTTTTCAGTTTAATGTCCTTTAATCAATGATGGGACATTTTTCTAAAATTTCCACTGTTAACGTTCGAGTATTGTGCGTTTGAGTTTGGTGTACCCTAGCAGTGTTTCAGTGGTAAAAAAAAAAGTCTCATATACGAAAATGTGCTGAATTTTTTGTTAAGTAACCTTTGCGTAATTTTTTGATTCCCGTTTTTTTACGATTTGGATTGTGAAATATGAATGTCGAGACTTGAAATTTTGATCCGTTTGTAAATGAACGACTTGTGAAATTCATATTAAAGTCCAATTTTTAATATATATATATATAAAACCCCCCACGAAAATAATTCTATATCAGTACGTTGGTATGATAAAAGCTTGATACACCACCTCGAAGAGTATTAAAAAAAAGTAACATTTTTAAATAACCCCCGACTGTAATATGAAAAAAATAACAGAATAACAAATTCGACCAGAAATCACCGATTCGGTCGGAGAAATGGCATAAGCTAAAAATAAAAAAATACATTTGGAATTTTATCGTACCCATAAGTCCGAGATTTTTTGTTGAATTTAATATTTTGATATTTTTTAAAATTACCTTTTTTTTTTCAGTCAAGGGTTTGAAAAAATAACAATATTAATTACGTAATATAGTCCATTTGAATATTTAAGCATACTCGAGTAAAACATTTTATTTACGCAATCACCTGGCCATGCAAAAGTTGTCTATAAGTTCGTTACTCGACTCTATCTTGGTAATTTCCGGAGCTGAAATCGATCCGGGTCACTAGCGTGGGAGTTCAAGGACTACAAAATAATAAACGCACATGCGAGTTTCTGTCTCTCGGTGTCTCTCGGTTGGCATTTTTCACACGCGACGATATAATAAATGAAAATCTCGTTAGAGAGCAAAATGGGCAATCAGGATCAATTTGTAAATCGTGTTATTGAATCGTGAAATAAAAAGAATCTGTATATAATAATAATAATAATAATAATAATGATAATGATAATAATATTGATAGTGATTAAAATGTGAGATAAACAAGGCAAAATCGAATGTTCAATATAATTGCGAAACTTGATACTCGCCTGAGTTGCATTCGAATGGTTCATTAAAAAAAAAAAAAAAAGAATAAAAAAAAGAATAAAAGAAAAACAGGAAAGAAAAAAATGTAAACGAGATGTCCGATAACGGCAAACTGGCGTAGGTGGGGAAGAAGGAATAACATCGGGTTTTATCGATTTAGAAATACGCAAGCTTATTATACACACGTAAACATGTGTATATGCACAACGTCGCGATGTGCTTTGGGTGCGCGCGATAATATCGTAAAACAAGATTTGTTGCCGAATCGATAACGCAACTGCAATTCCGTTGCCATAATATGTATATAAATGACCGCTGAGTTTGCATTTATCCAGTGCAACACGACGATTATTATATTAATATCGAATATAAAAGTGTTCTATCTCGAATTACGTACATAATTCACGGCTACCTATATATACATATATATATATATATATATAACACAGTCCGTGGTTTATGTTACGTAATTCAATGGTGCATAATATCGCATTAAACAAAAGTTGTTGAACAAAAAAGTTTTTCTCACCTCGCTGATGTTGAAATTTAAAACAAAAAACAAAAAATGAATTATTTTTCATTGATAAATTATTTTAATACCTGATGGATTGTTGTATTATGAATTTTTTAAGGATTTTAAAACTTCACCTCTTATCTCGTGGTCACGCTAAAATGGCTTTGACCTCCATCCTCGATGTTATCCTTATCAAATTTTTCTCATCTTTATGACCGATGAGTATTTTTATTTTTTCGTCGTACCTTCGTGAGACCGCGAACGTGAAGGTTATTTCAAGTTGCTGACCGAGTTATAAAGGGCTCAAGAACTGATTGATCGATTGATTATACTTGTCTTGGAGGAAAATAAATTATCCTTGGAAACGATAAAAAGTTTTTCTTTTTTTTTCTTTTCGTCTTCTCTCGACACTTTCATTAATTTTCTTCACTCCCTTCTGGCCCTTCTGGCCCTTCTGGCCCTTCTGGCCCTTCTGGCCCTTCTGTCTCATCGTCTGGTCTTTCACGTTGACTGATGTTAATTAATATTTACATTGGTCTTGTATTTATCTCCTTTAATTCTGTTAATTCTCGTCTTAAATTCAAACTGGTAAAACTAAATAAATATTTACTTAGTAAAACTAAATAAATATTTACTTAGTAAAACTAAGTAAATATTATCATAACAGTTGTAGGGCTTTTATTGGAGTTGACATATTGTGTTAAATTTTTGTAGATGCGTGCAATAATAGATTGGAAAAGTTCGAGATAGTTCGACGTTATCGGTGAGCTGTTACGATCACGTGTGGGGGGGGGGATTCCCCGTGAGACTTTGACAAGAGCACCTGCTCTTATCTTGTGCCACGTAGCGTGACCCGTGAGTTTGAGGTTTCGAGCTCTTATTTTTTCACCTAAAATTCATCCACCACTTTTTTTAAATCAAAAATAAATAAAAAATCCATTAAAAATACGAAAAAAAAAAAAAGAAAAGAAAACCATTTTTTTTTCTATACATTTTTTCTCGTTTATTTCAGTACGATGTGTATATATAGGAGGATAAAATGACTTTGTCGGTGGTAACGGGGGTGTTGCTTTGTTGCACGTTTTCACTTGGCGTCAACGAGAATTGAAATCGATCGTATTGATCGATTGTGCACGCTCTGTTAAAAATGAAAGCAAACGTGTCGAAGGAGAGCGTGAAACGGAGGTCGCTTTTATGTTTCTCGTAGTTACTAATCCTGGTACTGAGTTAGCGGCAATATATATATATATATATATATATATATATATATATATATATATATATATATATATATATATATATATATATATATGAAAGCGTGCGATCTGATGCGAGTGCTGGAGTAAAGGTGCATGAGAAATATATGTGTGTACATATAAAGTCAGAGTGAGGGTGGCGAGGGTGGCGAGGGAGGCAGTTTTATCAAGTGGCGCAATTAAGATCGGGAGATCTCGGTGGTTCAGCCAATTAAGATTATTTATCTGTTCCTAAGGCTAACCGTATCACGAAGCTCCTCAGCGTAAACACCAACTTGTCTGAGTGTATGTCTGCTTGGCTGTTGCTGTCGGTGCTGTTACTTTTGGCCTGGCAACGCACAGTGAGAGAGAGAGAGAGAGAGTTTAACATCGTTTGCGTCAGCGCAACTCGACGAGAGAAGAGAAAAAGCCAGCTATCGCTTTTTTAATATTCTTCAATTATATATAATTAAGGAATAATTAGAAAAAAAATGAAAAAACAATTTCTATCATGAAAAAAAAAAAAGTGATCAATTACGTTTAAGTAATTACGAGATTGTGCATTAATCAAATGAGTGCAATTGTTTTTATAAGCTTGTATAAAATAATGAACTCTGTTAGCATAGAAAATTGAGAGAAAACTGTTGAAGATAAAATTTGCACCAACCATTTGGATTATTCATTCATAAAAACTGAATGTAAATGTTTAAAAATTCACTCGAATCAATAAATTTGCAAATAATTAACGAATCAATGGTTTTGTATGTTACGAACATAAACTCGCCTTCAGACGACATTTTATGGCTTTCGATAAGACCCTACTCTAGGAGCTGTTAAAATATGATAAAGATATTGAATGATTTATATACATATATATATATGGATTGGGTCAATACTGACTACGCCATTGGCATGAAAGATGACGTCAATGGCCGATGACTTCAATTCTACCGAGAAGGCATTGAATATAACGTTTTATATATATATATTTATCTCCCTCTCCCTCAATTTCGAATGAGTTCATTCATGCGCTGCATGGTGCAAATCGAAACGGGACGTGACATCACAAAATCATATCTTCCGGCAACCCCGCGATATAGTTCCTCTCTCAGTCTCTCTCTCTCTCTATCGATCAGTTTCTATCCCGATCGTATATCGAGTAAATTTACGAGAGATCGTCAATTCGCTATTGAGACTTCTGACTAATAACTGGAAACTGTACACACATTCACAAAATATGTCTGATATGTTTATCGAGCGTCTTATCATTCACGAGCACAATCTACTTGCCTGCAGCCTACGAGTTTGCATCACTGGAATAAAAAAATAAATAAAAAAACCATTCGTTATTTTTTTCTTCAACACTTTGGAAGAAAATAATTTTAAATAATTACAAAATAAGAGGCCTCGAAGGCATTTGCTTTTTTTTTTTTTTTTTTTTTATTTTTATTACCAGAGTTTCCTTTTTGTATATAAGTTAGACAGAGTGTAGTAACTACTGGACGAAGTAGAAATGTAATTACACGAACAATTATAGTGTTTCGAGAAAACGGACAGAAACAAATAGAAAAAAAAAAAACGAAAACGAAAGAAAGGGAGGCCTTATAACAATGTCGAGGAAAGCTTTCATAGAGTCGGTTCTAGCCCGGGACGGGACGGGGCGGGTATCGGGGGATTAAAAAAAATGGCGAAACAGAAAAGTGCTGCCAGAATAATCGATGCAGTTTTATATACGTACGCGAGAAAGAGAGGAATAAAAAAAAAAAATGGAAAGTAGAAAAAAAGAAAAATGACGGCGAGGGGCAACGAGGGGAAGTTGTGTGAGACTATAGTCATGAGCGAATAGAGGGTGTTGGTGGGAGGGGGTCAGAGAATGAGAAAGGAGAGGAGAAAACCACGACACAACGGATTTAATATGGAAGCCGAGGAAATTGGATTTAAATAAATTTGAATACTTCTGAAATTAAAGCCCTCCCATGACGTCTACGTGGAAACGTAATAACGCGGTCTGCACCCCCTTCATCCTCCACCCTCTAGTCACCGAACTCTTGCTCCTCTTCCACTTTCCGTTCTACCACTCTTTTCTCCTCGCTCCACTTCTCACTCTCTCTCTCTCTCTCTCTTCCTTCCTTCCTTCCTTCCTTCTCCTCCCTCTCTTTTGCTCTTTCTCCTCTCGTTCTACTTCTCCTCGTTCTCTCTCACAATACCTATCGGTATAACGAGAATATGAACTCTTCTATACCGTTTACATAGATATTATATATTCACTATGTATATATAATATTACTGCGTTATTCCCCTACTTATTATTATTATCAACATTATCATTATTATCTTCTTTCAGCTCGCATTATTCGAATTCGTTATCACGTGTATTTTCTTTATTTATTTTTTCTCCTATTCGCAGCATTATAAATTTATGTACAGTATTTTTAATATAATTTAGAATTTAAAAAATGTTAGCTCTATTTTGGCGAGACAGTCGAGAATAGAGTTGCATTTTTTCATTCCTCTGTTTAAAAAAAAAATTAATTACCTTTAGTGATTATCTGTCGTTTGGTAAGGGTTTGGCAGTCAAATTATTATTGCTGCGAATGCACCTTCGAAAAATCTGAAAACCGGTTAAAGTTTTTTTTTTCTCGCTACGAGGGGTTCACGAACGCTTGTATGCGTGTAGCAACACGATGGTATTTATAATGAAACATGACTAATCTTCATTCCCCTTCGCTCATTCCCCTTTCCTTCGTTCGTGTTTTTTTTTTTTTTATTTTGTTTTTTTTTTTTTTTTTTTTTTTCTTACGAGCGTGTTATGTATCCGAGAATATACGTTCGAGCCTATACGAAAAAAGACCAGACTGCACTGTAGTCAGAGTTCGTTTATCTGGGCCAACATTGCACGGAGTCATGTGGAACATTATTTCCAAGTTATTTTTCTTCTCATTATCATTCTCAAATTCCTAAAACGCAACGTACAGCTCGCCATCACGAGCATTAAAAATTATAGTTTTAAAATCACATGAAACAAATCTCTCTCTTCTCAAGCTCCTGTTTCCGACACATGTCGATTGATTAGGGTGATAGGGGACCACGCAAAAAAAAAAAACAACACGCGCCCATATTGTCATTCATATGTGTATAAGTCAATCTTTATGAAAAATTAAATTTTACTTTTTTTTTTTTTTTCGGTCATACAATAGTTTAAGAATTTGTACGAATTACTTTAAATATAATTTCTCCCTTTCTCACTCAACAATCAAAGCTTCATTGTTATTACTTGACGAATTTTTGCCAATTATCATAATTTCAACTTCTTTCAGTCAGTAATCAAAGCTTTCAAAGGCAAAATTATTTTTTGCCATTTACTTGCATTTGTGGAGATAAATGTCATTTGTTGAAAATTCTCGTTGCTTGTGAGCTGTCGATAAAAAAAAAATTAGCAAGTTACACACACGTCCCTTGTGACTCAATGCAATCAATCTTTAGGAAAAATGAAATTTTACACTTATTTCATTATACGAAAATTTTCTACTACTTCTAATACAATTTGTTCCTCCCTGCGGAATTTTTCTTATAGAATTTTTCCTTCTCTCTGGTATTCAATAAATAATCAAAGCTTTCGTTGAACGGCCTTGAAGGTAAAAGTGTTTTTAATACTTCTTGCATATTCGGAGATAAACGTTATTTGCTGAACGTGCTTCGTTTCTCATAGAGTGGAAGGAAAAGTGGTGTGTCGGTTACATAATTTAGTGAATTTCACGAGGAATGACCCCTTGCAACCCCGCATTTCGGATAAGAGGTAAAGCTCTCCCACAGAGAGAGGTTTTGGAGTGAATCCACCCGTGGGGATTTTCACTCGAGTTCGCGTGTGTATGTCGGGTGCGCGCGCGCGAATGACGATTTAAGAAGGGACCATGGGAGATTTTTTCGCGTCTTGCTCCACGCGGTTATGCCACTTGGAAACAGCGGATTTGAGCCAATCGTCGCCTCACGTTAATCAGGATAATCTGTCTGGCCCTGTCAAATTCATCCAAACCATTTGCCAAATCCTTGCTTCGACCCTCATGCTATATGTACAATCCCTGTACAGTCAATTTTACTGAACTCGCACGTATGCACGCGCATCTTCAGTTTCCTTGTCATACGTCACCGCAGTCGTGCACAGATAAATCGTGCACAGATTGAAATTTTTTCGTAAATCGCTCAAACTATAGAATTAATACTTGACGAGGATTTGTTAAAAATACGGCCATAATAATAATAATAATAGTAACAATAATAATATATTTCATTGATGAAAAGTGAACATAAATAATAATTGAAAATGGCCGACTAGACTAAAACACGTTCTAATCAATTTCTATAATATAATAATCGAAAACAGAGTAATCGCTCCCATCAATAAAAAATAGAAAATCGAAAAAAACAATGCTCTCGATGCAGAGGACAAGCGATTGAATCGCCTGACGTCGCGTTTGGACTAAAAAAAATCATGGGTGCAAAGCACGATTGTGCTTGGCAGAGAAGAAAGGAGAAGATGAACGTTTAAAATAACAAAATAAAATAACAAAATAATAATAATATAAATAATGATTCGACAAGAGGCTCCAGAGGAGCAAATGAGTACGACGACGTCGACAATCGTCGACCCGATGTTGCGCGGGACGACGGACGACGGACGACGGACGACGGACGACGGACGACGGACGACGGACGACGGACGAACCCCTCCGTCTCTTTATCCCCACCATCATTGAAATTTGAAAATCCCCTTCGCAAAGCCCCTTCCGATCGTCCATATTTCTCCCACCAAGTGCCTTCATTTTCTCTCCCCCCAGGCTCTCTCTTCCCCCTCCTTGCCTACTCCAGCGCGCGCTTTTCCCCCACCAACGAGCCGGCACGAACGCCGCTCTCCACTCATTCCCGCGCCAGCCGCCACGAGGAGTGCGCGTTGTATCGTTACGTTTTCGTCGCGCCACGAGTCCGTATCCTAACCACGTTTTTTCCTGCTTCTCTTATAATTAAATCTCCCCTCTCGCACTCTCTCTGTCTCGTGTTCGCGTTGATTAATCGTTCATCAATCGATCGTTATCGTAAACTCTTCGTTTGGTGGTGTAACGCGAGTTAAAAAAAAATATTTATATAGTTTTTTTTAACAAATCGAACCGGTCGGCAAATCACGCGTCGATACACGAGTTTAGTACGCGTTTAGCGCCCTCGCGCTTACACAAATTCGTCAATGTTACGGTCTCGCACCGAGTGATTTTTTTTTTTCACGATATTTAAGTTCTTGGTTTTCAGTTTTTTTTTCTTTTTTTTTTTCTTCTTTATTATCCTTTTTGATTGTTTTTTTTCTCCGTTGTGTGAAACGAGATAGTGAACGGTGTTCGAGTGTGCCAACGCACGGATTAGCGTTTATACAGCAGCTAGACAAAAAAAAAAAAAAAAACGAGCCATTAACAGAAGAAACAGAGGAAGCAACGAAAAAGGAGGCCTGGATTTTAATATCAAGCCCCTGTGACAGTGTACCGGTGCTAAACTGGATTTCATTCTATCCACGTGCCTGGCTGCGCCGGTAAGTTTTGCTTTTTTTTTCCCTCACTACGTCCATACGAATTTTATGCGATCTACTGTGCGTCCCAGTAAAATGTCTAGAATGAGCAAAAATCGATCGATTTCGGAACGAAAGTGTAATAGAAATGTGAGGAAAAAAATATCTAGCATAACCAAAAAATGTCTCGCCATGCTTGCTAAAGCTCGTCTAACGCTACTTCCATACCCAGCTGTCTTTCCTCCCTTCCTCCTGGCTCGCAACTATTTGTCGCGCGTGCGCACGTCTTCCGTTTTTGACGCGTTGCCACGTCGGTGGCGCCATCTTGTCGACCAACGGCTTGAATTATCTAGCGAGAAATTGAGAACAAATTCGATGATATCCTGCAGAAATCTTTTTCTTTTATTACGAAATTTCGAAGTTTATGATGATTTTTTTTAACTGTTTTTCAATAGATCGGTGTGCCAATATAATTTTTGGGCCCATTGTATTTTTAAATGCGCTCAAGTATTTATTGTTGTTTGAGAACATTTGACCTTTCATGTGTTATTACGCAGTAACATATCTACTTGAAGTTTTATTTTCCCCTTCCAGCGTTTTGGATCTTTATCGTATTATTCCAGGACATTTTCAGGCCATGCGTAAATAGTTACTTTAGTAATTTTTCACTCTGATTATTCTTATTGGTTCGAATTCTACTTTGCTCGCCCTGTTTCTCTCTCTCTCTCTCTCACCCTCCCTCTGTTTTTCTTTCATTATTATTTAGCAGGGGTGAAAAAAAAAAAAAAAACCCATTTTTGAGCAAGCAGATTGAGTTAATTTTTATTTATTTATTTTTTTCTTCTCACATATCGCATTCACTCGAAAACTCTCCTCTGTCTCGTAAAAAAGTTTATCAAACTTCTTAATCCATAAATGAATTAACTTCCGCTTGAATATTCAACCACGTTAAAATATTTACACTTTGCGATCGTCCAGATTAAAAAATATTTTTTTTGTTTTTTTCCCATCTCGATCATTTGAAAAGCAATTCACGTGAAAATGAATTAGGCATTTTGTTTTCTCTCCTGTGACTATTTGGTCAATATTTCAGGAATAAAAAAAAAATTATTCCTAGCGTCGTTACGTGCTATATTTTTTTATGAGCCCTTTATATGTATAGGTTACATATAGTTATCGCTTATTTAAACTCATAAGGGCGTATATAATATATGTTTGTACATATAGTTTAAGGCCACCTTTTGAGGTGTTAGACACGCGATATTACGTATAAAAATCGTATAAAAATGAGAAAGGAAAAGAAGGGAGCAATTCCAAGAGAGGTCGTTAAGAGAGCTCTAGCAAATGGACACTTTGTTAATGTCCTCTACAAAACATGTGATATATATATATGTGTGTGTGTGTGTGTGTGTGTTTGTGTGTGTGTACATCCCATCTGCCCCTCTCCCCACATTTCGAGCCTCCATTCGCCATCAGGTCAGCCATTGTTTCTTTTATCTGGAATGAGAATCGTAATCGAGAGCCCTTATCGAACGGCCTGGACCAGGATTCTTCGCAATTTCCACCTATCTCGTCTCCCCCCTCGTCTCTCCCCTCTCCTTCGATCAAATTGCCATTTGTTTTTTTTTTTCTTTTAAATCACATTTTTCATTTTTTCCTGGTATTTTCAACGCCGATCTAGAATCTCCTTCGATACTATAATACACAATGGGGACGAAACTCGCGTCAATTTCCAACAGATGACGCCTCGATCGTGTGATCAGTCTACGTGGCATTTTTTACGAGATTTAAAAAAAAAAAAAAAAAAAAAAAAAAAAAAAAAAAAAAAATGACCCGCGTAACATAAATCTCTCGTTATTCTCCCGAAGCTCGGTTCAAACAAAACGGGACGTTAGACAAAACAGAATTGGAGTGTGAGCAATTTTGTTCGATATATATACAATGACTTGACATTTTTTTAAATAGTTGTAGAGCTTTTTTTTATTTTTTATTTTTTCTTTTTTCTTGTCGTTGTTGCAAGAAGCGACTTTTCGTGAATATAAAATTTTTTTATAGACATTAATCAATAGAAAAAAGTTGCCTCGCAATTAACAAAAAAAAAATCGTAATCACTCGAGTCGTATTGCGAGCTCTTTATGACATTGAAGTTTGCATCGTTGGAATGCAACGAAATTCGAACAAAAATTTCAACCTCTGTCAAGGGTAAGTTCCGGAGGTCGGGGGCCGTTTGACAATTATTCATATTATCTTATTCATCGCATGAAATAATCTTGGGGAAAAAAATTCTATGCAATGTTGATAAATTTTTATCGAATTTTGTTTCATTCCAACGATCCAAACTTCAATATCATGAGCTCTTTGAAAAAAAAAAAAAAAACAATAAAAACTAAGGGACAAAAAAACGATGAAATTTCACAGACTCGAATTAATACACCAGATGAATATCGACGATAAACACGAACGTTTATTCCTCCGATATTTCGCCTCGTAATAACTTATATATTGTTTATTTTTTATTTTTATTTTTTATCGTCATTGAACATTTGTGTTTTTATCGTGACTTGAAAATTTTCTCAAGCTACTTAGATATATACAGATATAAAAATATATATATATATTGTATAAGCGGGAAAGAAAAGCCATAAGCTTCTCTCGTCGGACATGACTCCGTCATAAAACGTTTCACGCTTGTTTTATAAAAATCTCGTTTCCACTTCAAGAGAAGCGTTTATGACTCGAGCGAGATACATACTTTCGTGTATCAGAAAATATTCCATGTGCCGCCCTCTCACGTGTGTATAGTGCAACACGCGTGCAAAAGTATACATATAATAAATACACTTCTATATAGGTATATAAAAGTGTGTGCACATATATATATATATATATATGGACGAGCAAATTTATCTACATGTACCTTGTACGGTACATTGTGCGTCTTGTCACAAGAAATGTCACGTAAGGAATATTCTCTGCATTTCAGTCGTAAAACAAGCCAAGAGTTTCTCGAATATACGTGAGACCTGATTTTTTTTTTCCAATCTGTTCCTTCCTCGTCGAGGGACTATTAGGCGAAGAAGAAGTATAAAATACCGGTTTTAGTTTTGGAACATTAAAACGCTAGCTAGAAAGTGGGGGAAGATGTCCGAGTAGCCAATAGTCGCCATCGTTTTCTCTCGGGAAGTTCTGACCGACCTCAAACACACACACACACACACACAACCTATAAGGGAGAGAGAAATATCCCTTAAGAAAAATTGTCGGGCCCCTCGCAGGTATAAACATCTGTTCGTTTCACCGACCGAGAACTTTTGGCCTCTCGTCTGCATTTTTCTCATAGTGGCATCATTCGAAAAATCGTACACGAATTTCATGTGATTGGAAAAAAAAAAAAAATTTTAGAATTTCTTGTTCTGCATCGCGGCTCGTAGAAATTGGAGAAATTTTCTTATTTATCATTTCCACTGACTCGTTTTTAAAGTCCGGGAATAAAATATTGAGGTTTTTTTTCTCTCTTTTTTTTTTTTTTTTTTTAATGCTTTATTAATCCTCGCTTGCTCGATTCACTGGAAAAATCAATCTTTTTTTCGAATCAAAATTTTTGAAAATTTGAATCTTTCTCTCTCTCTCTTCCTCTTTCTACACTCCATATTTAATCAGTAATAATAAAATGGCAACTATACGAGTATCGATATATATATATAATATCGACTCGTAGTAATTGCATAAATTTTGTTATTTATAATTTCTACTGACTCGCTTTTGAAAGCCCGGAAATATTATAAAATGTTGAGGTTTTTTCTCTTTTTTTTTTTTTTTTTTGTTAACTTCATTAATCCTCGCTTGCTCGATTCAATGAAAAAATCCATCTTTTTTTCGAATGAGATTTTATAAAAATTATGAAAATTCGAATCACTCCCTCACTCTATACCCCATATTTTAATCAGTGATAATGAAATGGATTGCCTCGCAACGAGATGAGTGTCTGCGTGTATATATATATATATATATATATATATATATATATATATATATAACCGCGGAAATTCGAGAATTTCGTTATCAATAATTTCTCGGTATAATCTCGGGGTTTCATTATTTAACGAACAATTTCGGGAATTCATCCAATTACACGATTCAACCGTAACAGGCGACCCCCGGGGTCGGAGGGAGGATGAGGAGGATCGAGACTAACAATGCGCAGATTTAATGTGCGCGAAGCCAAAATCGATTCTGGCAAATGGAGGAGCTCTACCGACTGGTAGAGGGAGAATGAGTGATGTAACGAATTCATACATACATATATATATATATATACATATTATATTTTATATTTTTTCTCCCAGCAATTACGAGGGTATTCATTCGTGTATTGGCCTGATAATTAACGCGTCCATTCAGAACGATCGATTAAAAAAAACAAAAAAAATAAAACAATCAGTACTGTCTGGTCTGAAATCAATGGCTCTCTCTATGCAAGAACACACACACACACACACACACACATATATACACATATAACAGTCATGGAATACTCTATACCCGCGTATCAATCTGTTCTATTCGAAGCTAATCGAAATTTAATCCAACTCTGCATTCTGTATCACATATAATGACTCACTCCAATCAACCATTGTCATATATTTTAACACCCTCTCTCTCTCTCTCTCTCTCTTCCTCTCTTTGTCTCTTGAGCACTCGGGACTCGGATAAATGTGCATTTCGTGGTTTTGTATCACGAGCACCATCGCCGGCTCGTGCCAGTCGGATAGAAAATAATAATGAAAAATGATTGTACATGAAATGCAATTATTTTGTTCAACCACTAATGACAATTTGGATTAGTGTTTTTTTTTTTTTTTTTTTTAATTATTATCCACAATTTTGTTGAAAGATAATTAGTTGAAATAAATTTTCATTCAAATGGCGGTTGCGCGTTTTTATTACTTACTCGCTTGAAAAAACTAGAATGTAAAATTCAGAATTCTTCGCATTGAGTTTTTTTTTTATTTTTTTATTTTTTCACCGGCGATTATTCAGCAATGTGTCAAAGCCATTTATGGATTATAAGAAGTGGTAGACGGAAAGATTAAGAAAAAAAAAAAAAAGAGGATTCGACATGATATAATACAAAAAGATTCACAAGCACGAAAAAATCTTTAAAAAAATAATTATTTGATATAATTTTTCATTCAAATGGTGAATGGCTATTTTTATTATGCACCAGCTTGCAAAAGGCTGGTATGTTAAATTCAGAATTGCTCGCATCAAAATGTTTGTTTTTTTTTTTTTTGTTTTTTTTTTAATTGCACTGAGGATTAATCTGGGATTTGCAAAACCCCCGTAGATCGTAAGAGGCGGTAGACGGAAAGATGAAGAAAGAAAAAAAGGATTTGGCGTGATATAAAGGTACGAAAGAGTTTGCGGTGGAGAAAGGGGATGTCTGACGGTAAAAAAAGGCACACGAACAAAAAGAATATATATATATATATATATATAATTTTTGTCTACAGGCAGACGTCGCGACTAAAAGAGAAGAGAGAAAGATAAAACAGAAAGACTCGACGAGTTATAATGTATACTCGCGAAAGAGCGACCGTCCCGTAGAAAAGAGAGTTAACAAAGCACTCTGAATGTAAATGCCCATCGACGGGGAATCCCCGTGGGTAACTCTTCAAGCTCAATGTGTGCAATTTACTCCTCCCTCGCCCCTCCTCTCTCTTTCTCCCCCCCCCCCCCCCCCCTCTCTCTCTTTGTACATACGAAGAAACCTAGCAAGAAGAGGGTGTGGGAAAAGAGGGAGAGAGAATAAAGAAGAATGAGACTTAACAATAAGAAAATGGGGCCTTTCCAATCTCTCCTCCCCCCACCCTTAATTCATTCTCTTTCGCTAATGAAATTTAAACAATCCCTCTCATTCCTCTTCTTTTCCTTATCATATTATTTTCTTTTTCATTCTCCTCCCCCCCACTCGTTAATTTTCCTCATGTATCTCGTTTCACTCGTTATTCCCTTTCTTCCTTGCAAATTTATATTCACGATTTTTCCTCTCATCTCCACAAATTTATCTTAACTTTGACTCGCTTGTCTCGTTTAAATAAAACATTTTGTTTTTGTTTTTTTTTTTGTTTCTTTTTTTTTTTTTTTTGTCAAATCAACTTATGATTTTAGGAGAGGTATAAAAAGAATTTTGAAAGAGAATATCAACGTTGATAAATGAGAATTGCGCTTGTGCGAAACAGAGAATATGTCCACCATCACCCGCAGCTTTCCCGGTCTCTCTCTCTCTCTCTCTCTCTCTCTCTCTCTCTCTCTCTCTCTCTCTTTCGTACCTCTATTATACCTTTGATGTCTCGCGGAGCGATTTTATACTTTTAATTGCAATTAACACTATAAAAAAACGAGATCGCTTTGATGAACGTTGTCCCTTCGTTGCGTTTTTTCATCTCTTTTCTCTCTCTCTCTCTCTCTCTCTCTCTCTCTCTGGTTCTCCCTCGCTCGCTCTCTCTTTCTCTCTCTTTTCTTTTCTCGTACCCTCTCATGTACTCGTATCAAACGATCGTCTTGTATACACGTTCTGGGCTTGCTTGCATGGACGAAGAGATCGTGAGGGAGGGAGGGAGAGAGAAAACACGAAGCATGAAACTCCTCTCGTGCGCTTTATTATGCGATCCCATGAATACGGATGAATCTCTCTTGCGCTCGCTAGAGGCGTGTTTTGGAAAATGGCTTGATGAAGAGTCACAAAGGCACCGCGAAAGAGAGAATGAAGGAGAGTGAGAGAGACGTGGTAAAAGAGAAAGAGAGAGAGAGAGAGAGAGCGCCTCTTAATCAGCCTTCGCGCTTTACTCCTTTAAGGGAGAGTCTAGATTCACGCCCGGGCAATGAAAACCCCGAGTATAAACACGCGTTAATCCCCCTTTTACACCGCTCCCGAGACCCTCTTGGTGACTTTATTGAACTCACAGACAAACTTGACGAACACTTCGCGTGTTAGTCTCTCCTGACTTCTAATTAGTCGCGTGAATCGCGCATTTTTTTTTTTTTTTTTTTTTTTAATTGCATCAAAGTTTATCTAAAAATGAAGCTTTGTCGACTGAAGAAGATACATCATTTCCACTGAAAATAGGGAATAAGTAGAAAATATATTTCGATTAAAATTTCGTTAATTTTTATCAATAAATAATTTTCAAAATATTGTTTCTTGTTGAATGTAAAAAAAATCATTTGGTCCTTTATTATTTGATGATTTTTCCTCAAATTTATTTTCAAATAATTTGGTTATTTTTTTGTTATTCGCGATAAAAAGAAATACTACAGTCGTTAAAAGGCAGAGCACAGAGGAAGAGGGCACATAACCCTTTTTCCCCATCTAATTGCACCTCTAACCCCTGCTTGTATTGTATAATTGCTCAGGCCCCGAAAAATATTTTGGTGCGCGGGGTGGGGAGGGGAAGGGGCAGAGATAGCTTTTGTGGGTTATAGAGAGATGGCGGTTTTTCTCTTCGTGCTTACCTGCTGTTACTCTCTTCGTTACTGGAAAAAAAATTGCCCGCTCTCATGGCCTCTCAAAAGGCTGCTGTTGAATTCTCAACCGAGACCCGTCGTATTATTTCACGACAGTGTACTTTGCCGCTATTTTTCATCCTCAATTCATTATTATTATTATTATTTTTATTATTATTATCATTATCATTATTATTCCGCAGTAAAACTCCTTCAAGTGAACTATTATAACGCTGACGTCAAGGGACTCAAAAAAAAAAAAAATGAAATAAAATGATAATAATAAGAACGGAAATTACGGGTAAATTGCTCTTGGCAGGAATTTGTGTGAATTTATTCTTTGCTCAGTTGCGATTGTCGTGAAGCATGAAGATGTATTTTTTTTTTTCTTTTTTTTTTTTTTATAACTCTTGAGGATCAGAGATAACGAAATGAAGAAAAGCGAAAGATATTGATGAAAAATTGATAAGAAATGATATCGAATCTTTTTTTTTTGTTTGTTTTTCATTTTACGTCGTTTTTTTTTTTTTTTTTTTTTTCATTACAATGGATAATTTTTTCTTTTTCATTGTGATACTTGTCATTTTTTTCTCTTTTCGTTCTTCTTGTATTTATTCCCTCATTCGAGCGTTTTATACTCGTATATACATATATATAAGTAACAATCGCGTTCGCGCGATCTATCTCGAACTCTATGGCTAGTTAGTGGACGGAGCATAAATAACTGTGTCGGAGGAATTTTAAGTGGCAATTCGGTGAGAGCCGATGGAAATTTCCCGCAAGCGGTGCTCGAGCACGTTACGTATTATTACATTCCTCTTCCTCCTCCTCCTCCTCCTCCTCCCTCTCCCCACCCCCTTTTTTTCTCTGTCTCTCCTCCATCAACGTCGCTGCCTCCACCAAGCTTGCCACGACCTCTTTTTTTTTCATCACTATATTTCTTTCGTCAGGCTATTCAAACTTTGCTATGAAATCGCCCTCTCTCTCTCTTTCTCTTTTATTCTTTCAATATTCGTTCCACCCAATTGGAAAAGTTTTCTTCAATTTCTTATCAACTTCCAAGGGGTTTTCTCTCTACGCGTTGAATTTACGAAAATTTTCATTCTCCAAACTATAATTCATAAGAAATTTTTATTCCAAAATTGAGAAAAATTTCGCTTTTCATTGTTATTATTATTGAAATAAAGTTATTTTTTTTTCTCTCTTAAATTTATTGTTCGAACAATCGAACGAGCGAAGCAATTACAACGATAAACTTTTCGCGAACAATTAAAAGAATCGTGGTTCTCTCCACCGGATAATTAAAGCTTTCGTGATAGAACTCAATTCAGTAAAACTAACATAAAAATAATAAAATGTTTTTTTTTCTTTTTGCTTCATTTCTGTGGCTGTCTAGAGGCTCGATGTGAAATAACGTCTCGCTGTGACCCTTTTGAAAAAATTCTCGTCGAACAGGTGCAGTTTGGCTATAAAATTTGTACAGGTGTCTTGTCAGGTGTTTCGAACGACGTCTTATCTCTTTTGTTAAAAATTAAATGATAAATTTGTAAAAATAAAAATACTTGAACGGCAATTTCTCGACAACCGATAAACATCTGAATCCTTTAGTTTAGGAATTTTACCAGCGTGAAATGAAATGATTAACAAATATTTCGGACGCATACGTGAGGATGAAAAAAAAAAAAAAATTAGTTCGATTTGAAATTATCCGAAAGGCTGTGTGTGTAGGAGTCAAGTGTTTTGTTTTGTTTTGTTTTGTTTTTTTTTTTTTTTTTTTTTCCGTCCATGACCGCAGCAGCAGGGATAGGAGGAACTTTACAGACGTCGATGAGAACTCGGTGAGTCATCCATTTCATGTCGGCCATGATGCACGAGAACCGATTCTATCCGGCGTTGAACGAACTCTACCGAATCGTCGAAACTCTCCTCGTAATATAATAATCTCGTCGTGAATCTCTCTCTCTCTTGGCTCGAAAACCTCGTTTCATTACTTTTTTTTATGCTATTATATACTGATGGAGCAATAACGGTTTATTCCACGATGTAAAAAAATATATTGTTTTTTTTATTTTTTTTCTCTTTGTTAAATCGATCGGAGATACAAAAACTAAAAGCTCGTATAATTTTTTTGTTTTTATCATTCCTCCATTAAATTGAGTATTTTCCATTCTTGATGCGTAATCCCTATTTACTCGACTAACGAGATTCAACGCCAGATGTGGGATTTTTTTGTCTTCTTTTTTTTTTCTTTTTCTCTCTTTTTTTTTTTTTTAATAATGAAACACCTGTCGTGCACTCGTAGCCAAAGCGAATGAGCTCGTCGATGCACGAAAATTCGCCACTCGTCAGATTCGTCTTTCTCGAGTTGGGCTTGAATTCCCTACGGGAGAGGGGGGGGGGGATGGAGAGGGGAAAAAATGGATATATAACGAGGTGACGTAGCACGTGCCCACATCTGACTTCCTCCCTCAAACGAGCTCTATGTAAAAATGTGTGCGTGCGTCTGTGTTTTTTCGCTGAGGCCTCCGGCCGTGTGGTCAAAGCGATCAGCGGAGGTTTGCAGGAGCAGCGAAACGTTTTACTGCGAAGCAATTTAATTATTTTCCCAGAGCCTATAAATATAACGCACGACCCAAGCCATTTTTGTTTCTCCGTTCTCAATATCGTTTTGCTCATGCGATAGTTGGAATAAAGATTACACTCATTTCATCTGGGTTTTTTTGTTTTTTTTTTCTTTTTCTTTTTCTTTTTTTTTTTTTTTGTAGCAAATGTGTGCGTTCTGACTCAAATATATTTAAAAAATGAAAAAAATTGAATGCACAAAATGGCTGCCCATAAATTTGCACTCATGGTATATACACATTTGCACTCATGATGTAACTTTCGATGAGTTAATAGTTTGGGAATGATGAATTTCCTCAAGTTACATTTGTCCTCTTTCCCTCTTTTGTTTATCTTTATTTTTTATTTCGTACTATGACGGAATGAAATTTCATCATCAAAAATTTCAACATTATTCACAACTTTCAATTAATTCGTAACAGAGAACGTTTCTTTACAATTTTTGTTTGCCTAAAGTTTGATTGGATAATACATATTATAAGCTTGAAAGTGTATTATGTCGGTTCGAGGAAAGTAGAGAGAGAGAGAGAGAGAGGAAAGAATGGGAAGAATGGGAGTGAAACATGGTATAGAGTAAGAAAGCGTGGCCTACAGCTAACCTCTATTTTTTTTTCTTCTGAACCACTTTAAACTAAAGAAAACAATTCCAATTCAACTTTTTCTTCATCTCGTGGAAACCCCCACAGCTTCATCCAGTATCGCCTTTTATACCTTACTCATCTCTCTCTCTCTCTCTCTCCCTCCCTCTCGCTCTCTCTCACCCCTTATGCGCATGCCCTTCTCTCCCTATCAGCCAAGTTTCAACCCCCTGTTCTATCCCCTCTCGTCCTCTCTCTTTTTTTCACGGGTGTACAACTCAGGGGTGCACAAAGAGATATTTTATTCGAGGAAACGTCACAGGGACGCGTTGAGCAATGCCAACTTTTCTGCTTGTTTTTTCCATCGTCATTCTCGCATATGTTTCTCTTACCCGTTTTCTTCTTTTGTATCTCGTTCAAATTTTTTACTTTGTTCGATTTCATCGCGTTCTTTTGTGATTTGATGAAAGACGTCGATTTTTTTTTTTTTTTAACTTTAATCAATTTTTTTTTTTGGTTTTTCACTTTATTCATTATACATACTTGAGAGATCATTGTAATTTTTCTATCGTGTTGATGTAAATTGTAAACTCGGTCAAGCGCACGTCATGGCAAAATGCACAGTGAGAATTTGAAATACTCGTCACGTATAATTCATATCATATCGTGTTGATCGATTTCTCTATTGCTCAATGTCGTAATCGTATATTTCATGTATAAATCAAACGGAAATTTCCTTTACTTTTTGTATAGCTCCATATACATATTATTTGTCTGTACATTATTATTAGTCGTTAATGATTTCTCGAGGGAGACCCAAGGAGGTCACGCGTTTAGCCCACTTCCGGTCTTTTTCGAGCTACAATCAATCACCCATTGTCCGTTGAAATATTTAAATATTTAAATATTTAAATATTTAAAATATTTAAAATATTTTAAATATTTTAAATATTTAAAATATTTAAAATATTTAAAATATTTAAAATATTTAAAATATTTAAAATATTAAAATATTTAAAATATTTAAAATATTTAAAATATTTAAAATATTAAAATATTTAAAATATTTAAAATATTAAAATATTTAAAATATTTAAAATATTAAAATATTAAAATGAAATACGGTAATTGAGTGAGAAAAAAAAATACTACAAGAGGGCGCTAAAAGTATGTTTTTATTTTTTTTTAAGAACGATAAATACCATAATCTACGATGCAATGGCCGTAATTCCGGTCTCCGAATCGTTATGCACAAACGATTACTGTGCATGGTGGAGAACAAAACAAATAGTTAAAAGGGCGAGCAAGGGGGGGGGGGGAGAATAAACATTTTTAAACGACGAGTGACAAGAACGTTCTCACCGAATTATCATCGTGGCCCGTATGTCTCTTTCCATGTGATTTTTTTTTTTCCTCCTTCGGTCGACAGTCGTCCACGTTTTGTAATCTTTCTCACATAATCGGCAGAGAGAGAGAGAGACTCGCACGGTACTTCGAAATCTAATCTTTTCGAGGGGCATTTTACCATGAAATACGCTCATTTTCCCATAATTCGGGGTGTGTGAGAACGGGGTATTTTTAGATAACAAAGACGATGACGAAGAGAAAAAGAGAGAGAGAGAGAGGAGAAAAGGAAAAGAAGTTACGACGTATATGACTACTTCTACTGGCGGAAAGTTTTTAATTTTCAAGATTATCTTGAAATGATATGAATACAAAGTGTTTCCTCCTTTACGTTCGTATAATATATATATACTTATTTTAACATTCAACCATAATACACTGCGGTCTTTCACTCGCGTTATTTTATGTCATTGTAAATTTTTATATCGCATATTATTTTATTTATATGGATTTGTGATTTAGCTTATATTTGTTATTTCGATGTTTAACGCAGTTATATAATATTAAGGATTAAACTGTTATTATAATTGACCTCTTGAGAAATTGCAGCCTCCGATTTATCGCGAGAGGTCCTCTCAAGAGAGAGAGAGAGAGAGAGAGAGAGACTCACTCTCTCTCTCTTCTCTCCCCGTCTGTTGTTAATGCAATAATAAATTAACTGTAATGTATTTTACGTCTGGGAAAATCGATAGCGGGCTCGTGACGTGAGAAAATTTATAAATAGCCTCGGGATATTGTATAGATCTCTCGCGTACAGAACACGAGAGTGTGTAGGACGTGTGTCGAGTTTATCAGTGCTCGTTCATATGAATGGCCAAGTCATTGCTCTGAGAGTTATCGTATAATAATTAAAAAATGACAATTGAATAATAAATGAGTTCATTGAGCGAATGAATAATTGTTTAATTAAAAATTGAATCAACTAATGAAAAAAGTACCTGAAAAATAATGAAAAAATGGTAAATAAAAATGGATCACCAGAATCCGGTCAGGTTTCCTGATCAGGCCCTGGCATGGCTAAGCGTTACATGCCTGATTGCGACCATACGTTTTTCATTAGACATTTTTTCCGCTAATTAAAATATCACAAGGCCATTTTTTTTCAATATTTCTCTTCAGAGAGTTCTTTTTTTTTTTCTTTTCTTTTAATTTGGTCTCTCTCTTTCGTATTTTTTGCTCGAGGATTAAAGCGTTACAGCGATTCCTGTCGGGACTCACACCTGTTCGAGAGACGGCATTAGTTCTTTGGGACTTGAATAGTCGTCTCTCGTTGTGTTTGTGCATCTCCCCTCGTTGTTGGGGCTCCCTTGTGCGTGTTCATATATATATATATATATATATATATATATATATATATATATATATGTGTGTGTAGTATGTGTAGTATGTGTGTGCCCCTCGTGTGTCCCACTTACAATCGCGAGAAACTGGTTTTTGATTATACAAACCAGTCGGTAGACACAGCTAGCAAGCAGCAGCAACAGCAGCCGCGTTGCATTCAGAGTGAACGCATGCCAAAGAAAAGTAACTTTGCTGTGTTTTCTCGATATAGGAAAGAACGGATAATCTCGTCGATTGAGTTTTAAAAAAATAAAAATAAAACAAATGAAAACAAAACACATGAGATATTTGTTGAAATAATATCGTATAATTTGTGGATCAAATGCAAATAAAATTTGTATATTTAAACGAGTTTTTTTTTTTTTTTTTTTTTCAATACAGGAAAATTACTTTTCTATGGTATATATATATGTGTATACACCATATAAAGTAAAAATAACTTTGCCGTGTTATCTCGCTAGATAATAAGGAATAAATAATTGCCGTTGAATGAGTTTCATACAAAAAAAGAAAAGAAAAAAAATACAAACATCTTCGGCCGAATAATATTCTGTATTTTAAGTGTTAAATTCAATTGAAATTTATATATTCAAACGTTTATTTTCCCATTTCCGATATACTTTCGAGAGAGCAATTAGTTTCGTTCTAATTCCTATACACACACACACACAGACACAGACACACATATATATATATATATATATGGAGATAAGAAATATTTAATGTTGCGATTGGCCTAATTGCATTCGTTTAAATTAATGAGTATAATCATTATTATAATAAAATCGATAATACTCTATATTTGCATTTTTTATCGCAGAAGAATAATGTCGTTATAACGCGATCGTGAAAAAATTATTCATGATTTTTCCGACGAGTTTCGTACATATATATATATGCAATGATTGGAGGAAGAAAATTGAAGTGTTCAGGCAGATTGTGACGTCCTGTGTATTAATAGATGTAAATCGTTTTATACTTGGATATGTAATATTGCGTGCGCACACACACACACACACACACACACACCCACTAATTCACAGACACTCATGCACACGCTGTGGAGGAGCTTTTGCTGAATATTATAGTTGGTGGCTTTCACTCGACTCGTCGCAATTAACGAGGCCGAAAGTAACTTTCGTTGAGCTCCTCCCTTCTTCCTTCTTCCTTCTTCTTCTCCTTCTCCTTCTCCTTCTCCTCCTCCTCCTCCCACTCTCTCTCTATATATTCCCTCCCTGATATCACTGTCTGCCAGACCGCAAAAAGATTCAATATATGAGATCGCAGTAGACGTGGCAGAGCACGCTCGGATTACCGTTTTCTTCCTGTTTCCTCATCCCCACATCGTCTCTCGCGGTATGTCCTCCACCTCTGTGTGGTTTGTGTATATATATATAGGGTACTTTTTTGCCCATTATGCACAACTTGCTTATACTACAGATTATACAATATATATATATATACAGCGATACTAACGAATCGCTCGCGTGATCCCAACAATAATAAGCTGCATAATATTCTGTTGCCTTGACGCTCGGGCCAAAAAATGGAAATGCATAAACGCAAAATGGCTCACGCTTATCGTATTCTTATTGAGGCAAAAATCGATGATTCGACAGACTGGTCTATATAATTATGGCTACAAAAATAGAGATGAATGACAGAAGAATGAGGAATTTCATTTTTTTTTTTTTTCAATTTATGTACAAATTAGTCAGAGAACATTTGGTCAAATGACGGGTGATTAGACTGTCACTTGTGACGCTTATGGCGCTAAGTTTTCAGTCATTTGACCGAAAATCTTGAAAATTAGTATTATTTTGCTATCGCTATAATGTCACTCGCACTGTTCCGTATCACTCGTACTTATATCATTGCGTATAGGACGTACAAAAGTATAGTCAAATGACTGATGAAGACGACTGAGACAAATAATAATGGGAATGAGATTAATTCTCTCTATATTCTCCGTCCAGGGTCACTTTTCATATATATATATATATATATATATATATATATATATATATATATATATATATCTACGTGTTGCAGATTATCCTAAAGTATATCATGCGTTTGAAAAATTATACAGGAATAACGATTATATCTTACAATACCAATGGATTATATCTCAAAATTAACGTTTTAATCATAATAATTTGATGTGTTTCATGTCATTATTATTCTAATACATTATACGCGCTTTATAAGTGCTCCGGGTAGTTGAGAAATGTCCTCCGAAACTCTCTGATCGAATCTCTATGTTTAAATGAGTATTTCAGGATTTTTTTTTTTTTTTTTTTTTTCATCACTTTGTTTTTATGATAGAGAAATTTCTTATCGTATCTTTATAATGAGAAAGATAATGAAAAATTAAGTGATGAATGAAATATAATCGTTAGACGGCCATTAACAGGCTGCGCGCTCGATAAGAAAAAGTAACATACAAAAAAAACGAACGCAATGGCTCGAATGATTAACGGAGAGAGCTGTTTGATGAATTATTATTATATATATATATATATATATGCGGAAGTGAATTGAGAAGGGAAACTTTTTATTTATTATTTATAATACTTATCTTTTGCGTATTATAACAGCAGCTTTGCGGTAATAAAACAATATATATATATATATCGATAAGGATCGATAATAAATGCTAATCTACCCGATAATTAATAATCCATTCGTTATAATAAAACTGAGAAAATTTCTAGCACGATCCGCGGTAAATATATATATATATGAGAAATTGGGGTACAAACGAGTGAAAGTTTTTCGTTCGCAGTATGGAAGAAAAAAAAAAAAAAGCGAGAGAAGAGAAATTTTATTTGAGAATTATATTATGCTACGTAATATCTGTCGAAATTTATAATTCACGACCTTGGCAATATTTTTTGTGCTAAACTTTTGCTATGTATTTCTTTCTTTCGTCAATTCGTCAGTTTATTATCTCGCCCAGCCGACAAGCCCAGATGTTAAATTTGCAAAATGAATCTATTTATAGTCAACTAAAAAATATCGGATTAAAGCGATAGCTTAGCGATGAGACTGATAAGAAACGAGCGTCAGGCAGAGAAAAAGAAAAATAATAAATTGAGAGGAGTGCGAATTTGAGTCGTTATGTTCATCGCTATATAAAGTCCACGAAACGTTATTATTATTATATTTATCCAGCCGTTCGCCGAAAAGAATGTCAAAAATTCATAAAAGTAAAAAAAGAAAAAAAAATGAACACTCATTCAATTCTTCATTAACTTTTTTGTGTGTTAAACTGCTTTAGTCAAAATTTCCTGTAAAACAGTCCTGGTCGTCTCTCACATGGTCACAGAGGATAAACCGGAATATCCGGCTTGCCCGAGCATGATCTCGCTTGCCCTCTTGGATTTTTTTTTTTTTTTTTTTTTTTTTGTATTTTTTTAAAAGTTTTTATTTTACTTTCCCTCTCTCTTCTCGTATACAAGAGTCATCTTTGCTCGTGCGGCCAGTTAACGCTGCTAACCCCGTAGTTAACTCTCTCGTTAATCGTTCCAACGTGAGGCATGTACGCTCTCACCTGCCCTCGTGCTCATATACATATATCTATATATATATACCTTGTAATTTATGATAATCGCGAATCGATAACTCTCTGAATATCCGTTATCATGATCGTTCGATCTTCGCGAGATGTTAAATACTATGTCTACGTGTCCCCCCCTCTTTTTTTTCTTCAATTTTTTTTATTCCTTCTAAATTTTCAATCCAAATTGATTTTTCCTCTTTTTTTCCATCATTTTTCCATCAATTTCTTTTTCTTTTTTTTTTTTCATGGATACGAGATTTCATGCCAATGTGCGAACTCAATGAATCACCGAGTTTTGTTTCCCTTCCCATTTTTCGCCCCTTTCCTGACCCCCCACCTCTTCGATTATACATTCCCTCCACCCTCGTGCAAGAGAGACTTTCACCAATGGAGTTTTGTGCTCGATGAAGCGTGCTAAAAACTTCACGGAACACGTGGATAATCGATTAAACGAAACGAATCGAATTAAAACGAATGGCACTCGAGACAAGAGAGCCATTTATCAATTTGTGTTTTATCTGCTTTTTTTTTTTCTTTTTCTTTTTCTTTATTTCCATAAGCGTAACGTACCTTATTTGGAATAATATTTTATTGCAAAAATTAATCACTTTATCTTATCATAATATGTTTATCATTGAGATCATTTTCATGGGGAAAATTTTATACTTTTTCAATATTAAAATTTATACAAATGACGAATAATTTTTTAATAAGTACGTAAGATGAAGGAAAACTGGTATTAAAGGAGAATAACGATGCATACATTAGTTTGACAAATTTTACAACGATGCATAGAAACTTTCACTCTGAGAATTTTCATTTTTTATTCATAAATAATTTCCATCTCCGTTGCTCGTTTAGTGACGATATTAATAATAATCATAACGATAATAAGAACAATAAAATGAATAATAATAATAATAAAGGCACCTATTATAATTTATTGCTCTGTTCGAACGACACAGCTGCGAGATAATAAAAATAAAAAAAATAATAGAGAAAGATAAAAATAATTACCTGGTAAATAAATGGTCCACCGAAATACCTCGGTAGAGATAACGAGATCCTGCGGGAGAGAAAGGATCCTCTAAAATAGAGAGTCGAGAAGTAGAAGAAGAAGAAAGATAAAGATGGAGTTCAGCAAGGTGGTTTGTTCTTTTCGTTTCGCTCTCGTTTGCTCGCAAATGAAATCTTTCTCTCTCTCTCTCTCTCTCTCTCTCTCTCTCTCTCTTGCTCCCTTGCTCACGAAACGAAAGCTATATCTAAAGTTCGATCGAGCCATTTAGTGAGTGAGCTCACGCTACAAGTTATTGCCGCGATAAGAGGCGTAGGAGTTGGTAAACAGGGTATTAACCCCATTTCAGTCGTGTCTAGAGTCTCTCTCTCTCTCTCTCGCTCTCTCTGCCCCCCCCCCCCTTCATCTCCCCTTCGTTCTCCTTTGTTCCTTTTTTTTTCTCTTCTTCAAATAATAATAAGCGTTGCCTTCCAATCGCAATTGTTATAATGACTACTTGGAATAAAATATTGAGCGAATAAAATCATTGACAAAAGGGTTTAAAAAAAAACCTGACCTTAAAATGTTAAATTTACAATTTTTTTTTTCTCCAAAATTAATTTTTAACCAATATGATTATTAATAATTTTTATCTTTACATCTTCAACATGAACTGCGTATTTGTAAAAGAGTATTATTGGGAAAAATAAAAAAAAAATATATATATATATATATTTATCGTATAGATAAAAGAGTGGACCGATCTTGAATTCTACACATTCAGTTTGAAAATGAGAAATTCCTTTATGTCATTGATTGAATCGATTGAACGTTTCGCTGGATTTCCAGTGTACGTCCTCCATCTCACTATCAATCTCAATTAATTGACAAATCTCACATAGGCGACTCGGAGAGACCAAATGTGTATTTTCAACTCACATGAATATTATATACTACTATATGGGCACAAGGTAAAAGTTTGCGAATGATTCTATACACGTTGAATTTTTGATTTCATCTATAAATCCGCGTGAAAAATCACTCGGATATTCTGATACTGATGAAGATAATTCATTGAATAAAGTCGATGATATATTATTTGTCTGTGGAATTCAGGGAAAAAGACTGTACAATATAGTTCATCTGTATAATTCATGATAGTTGGGTCTCCGGGGTCTCGGCAGCACGCGAGAAAACCATTACAAGTGCACATAAATTGATGTATATATGCATATATACTTGGTGTACACACACACACACACACACACGTAGTCTGCTCATTTCCCGGAAAGTGTAATGGACTTGGAAATGAGTACTATGTAAATTACCAGTCTGTATCATTAGTGTCTTCGCTACAAAAAAAAAAAAAAAAAAAAAAAAAAAAACATTAAACAAAATATGTATACAAGAAATATAAATATATATAATAAATGTTCGCGGAACCAATAGCGATAGGTATCGGCGGGTGTCGGCTCTGTCGGTCACCAAAGTGCAGATAAATCGGACGCGGACAGTATTTGGTGCGGTGACCGCTTAGCCATGCGCTGACTAGCGAATCAAATCGCTGGATGAGCAGGCATTAATCTTCCCATACTTTGGTGATTCCTCGTAGGAATACCAAAACTCTGCCAAAAGAGAGCCGACTGTATCGCGACAGATTTTCCTTAGTTTCCCTGTACCCATGCCCAATGCAGGTTACTAAATATAACTAAAGTAACTATAACATAAGTGTAACTAAAGTCAGTTTAGCGAACGCACCGGAAGTTAGGTCAGCGAAGTGCTGGCAGGGAGATTTAGGAGGGCGATGAGAAGGGTCATAGATAATAATCCGCAAGGATACGTTGGAACACAATAATAATAATAATAATAATAATAAATCTTCGCGGATAGATATTCACCTTGGCGAAAAATTATTCATCATTAGCTTAAAGACAAATTATTTTGCAAGATCACGTGCTCGAGATACATTTTCAACGTGAGAAATTTCCAAAAGGTTTCTATACATATATTAAAAAATAAATTAAAAAAAATACATATATATAACGCATATAATTCATATTGGAAAGCCACTTTATCACAATTTATCATAATCTCTTTCGTTTGCTCGGCTAATGCAAAAAGTTTACGTGTAATATATAGTCAATTTAGGAGAGCCCCGAGGATACTCACGCGAGACCTCCATCCACTTGTTTAGCCAGACAAGAAAGAAGAAAAAGATTAAAGATAGAGCGGGAGAGAGAGAGAGAGAGAGAGAGAGAGAGAGAGAGAGGTAGGGAGGGAGAGTGGGAGTGAAAGAGCAATATAACGAAAAATCATCAGACATGTACAACACACAAGGTGAAGCGTGATCGTATATAGGTGCGAAGAGAGTCTTATCTAGAAATTGCAATTCGAAAGCCAACATCAGACTGATGATATACACACGTGAAGGGGAGCTAGAGCACAAGATTCTTTATATATATATATATATATATATATATATATAATCATCGAGTGTTCATACATATATCAACTGTATATATATATATATATATATAGATATATAGATATTTATATATTTATATATATAGCAACTCTACAAGCACTTACCAGAGCTTAACTTTATGTATTTAATTATACGAACACGTAAATAGGCTCACGCGAGAAGACTATTACTCTTCGAGACTTTTCTCTCTCTCTCTTTCTCCTGCAATTTTGCCCCGAGTCCTTGACTTTCCAGACAGCAGCAAGATAATACGAACGTAAAACTCACCTATACTCATATAAAGCTAGCAAATTTCGATAACCAATTGAAAGAGATTGAATGTGAGCCATTTTTAATTGGACGAATGAACATTGAGAGAGTTTGATCACGTCAGAGAAAAAAAAATTGCTAGGACATTATTGGAGAAGCTGATAGAGCGAGAGAGAGAGAGAGAGAGAGAGAGAGAGAGAGAGAGAGAGAGAGAGAGAGAGAGAGAGAGAGAGAAGGGAAAAGAGTTAGGGATAGACAAAGAGTATTACGGAACGAACCGATTGAGCAATAAAGCGCATGCACAGAGAGCTAATAAACGAGGACGACTGCGAGAAGTGCACGACGAGAACTGCATTACAATCCGATCCAGATAACGGAACGAAACGGGGTCTCTTCTCCACGCTCGACCGCGTCTCTTTCAATACATCAGTACAATACATATATATATATATATATATATATATATATATATATATATATGGGACATTATCCGCTGAACTGATGGAATCTTGACCGTCAAAATTTTGAAAATTTTCTTTTTTTTCTTTTTTTTTTTTTATCGAATCGCGCCCATATTAGTCTGATAATTATTATTATTTTAGACAGAAAAATATTTATTATATATAGAGAGCAACAGGAGCTTTGAAAATATTGTATCAAACGTAAAACAACGAGAATTTTTAAATAATGGATTTTCTTTTAGTGCATCCAATCTGAGGATTTAAAAAATGTAATCATTGATTTGGAGTATTTTATTTTATTGATCCGTAGTGTGCTAAAAAGAATGAAACTTTTTTTTTTTTTTTTTTTTTTTTTTTTTTTTTTTTTTTTTTTTTTTCATCGCGAGGGTCATGACTCGGTCAACTTGGCCTGGAAGGCCCCATATATATATATATATATAGATAGATGTTCCTACTCTTAGGAACAAATATTGTCGAGTTCTGGCTCTGGGACACGAGACTGACGCAATTTAATAGTTATGAACTTTTGTTAAATGTCGCGTTGGGGGTCTCTCGTGTCGAGATATGTACCCGCTGTTTGTATTGGTCACCCTTGCATCCACACATACAGATACATGAAGGCGAGAGACACACAGGAAACTGCATTTAATAGAGGAATGTGCAATGCTCACACACCCAAATTGATGTGTGTGTGTATATATATATATTTCTCTCCAATGGCGATTTCTCACCTGTCCTCATTCCCGACTCCCTGTTTGTTCTTTGTCGAAGTGATAGTAATCATTATATACATATATATATATGTGTATATATATACTTTTCCACGAATAGTAAACGAGAATATTTGCGCTCGTAAAACGATCGAGCGATAAAAGACGAGAAATCACATTTCGAAATGTCGCCTGGCACTGTATTGCTTTTGTTTTATTTTTCAAAAACACGAAAGTTATGAAAAAAATTAAAAGGGTTTACTTTAGATGGAGAAAAATAGCTTTTTGTTTTATCGAAATAAAGTTTTGTTTCAAATAAATAACCGTAGATTTTTCCGGTATCCATACTGGTGGTTTCAGTTGTCGAGATAATTTTGCTCTATCTTATCTTGCATGCCAATTCCTTTTATTATTATTATTATTATTATTATTATTATTATTAGCGTGTAATACGAGCTTGTGACTTGAACTTTCACACTGGCTCGCTCGAGTTGGTGTAAAAAATCGATTTAGAATGGTCTCGTAAATTTTCATACGAGAGGATAAAATTTATTTATGATTATACATAAATTCGTATTCGCGAAATACGTGAGAAGAGCGATGAAGTGAGAAAGGCCTCCTTGTATCATTTGATTATTATTGTTAGTCTTGTGTTTTTTTTTTTTTTTTTCTTTATTCGCCTATATCATCATAATATTCTCATTCCGGATGTTCCTAAAAAAAAAAAAAAAAAATTACCCTGCTGATAATAAATGAAATTAAATTTTTGTCGTCATAATTAATTTCTGCTTTCATCCATAAAGCTGGAACTTTGCGAAACTTTTTGACGCCTCACGTTTCTCGGTCATCGATTAGATTGTAAATGAATATATATATATATACACACACACACTAGCGTATATCATCGTCATTGAACGCGCAGTAAAAAAAAGTGGAAAAGGAGTAACGGTGAATGACTCACGTAGAGTTTAATCTTCGACTTCCGGTCCGTCGCCATCTCTTTTTCGCACTCTCCCTTCTTTCTCTCTCTCTTTTACTCTCTCACATCTCAGCAAGTGTGCGCACGTGCTGTTCACTCTTCTTGGAAAGATTATCATAACTTTCGTCGTTGAGCGTTTCTTAAGCTTTTTTCTTTCTCTCTTGCTCTTCTCTCATATCTCTCTCTCTCTCTCTCTCTCTCTCCTGCGTGTGTGATAAAAACCTCACGGTGGGCAATTCTTCAAACGCATATCCGTTAATGGCTCTGCATCGCGAATATAAGAGAGACGGAAAGATCGAGGGAGTGAGAAGGTCTCGCATCATTGCAGCACTTCCAGGGAAATAATTATAGGCTCGAAGTATTTTTATTTTTCTCATAATTGGAGAGAGAGAGAGGTATAGCATATAGCGAATCGCAAGGAGCAGTAAAATTAAAATTGAGCCTCTTCCCCTCGTCCCTGGGACGCAATCGATAACAATCTTCATAAATCGAGAATGAACGTTGGAACAAAACGATGATATAATCATTTTGCCCGGGAATTTATGCTCCGCGTCTCTTTCTGATCGAAGAGAATTAAAAATTGTGCAAAATACAAAACAAAGTTATTTATCTGCAGACGTAAATGAAAATTTATCGGTATTGCAATTTTGTGGAAAGAAAACCAATTTGGAACGAGAAGTTTCGCGTGTGTAGTCCCTCGAGCTATATATAATTGAATTTAAATGGCGAGTGCAACGAAGCATATAACTATATATATATATATATGTATGTATATACATAATATATAATAGATAAATATATAGTATATATAGATAAAAACAAGTCGGCCAACTCGTATCGATTCAACACTTTCAAGGATTTCCTTACGCTGTTGGCGCGCGCGCGCGCCTTTGTGTGTATGTGTGTGTGACGTGAAACGATTGTGTATTTGACTTTTGTTTCACCCGCGAACTTTCATGCGCGCATAATCATTCGATGAATAATCGTAAGCGTTAAAAATAAGGGAGAGATACTAATATAAAAATAAAATAAAGATATACTCATGAAAAAAATTAAAATAAGCACTAACCATGACAATGTAAAAAAAAAAAAAAAAAATGGGAACGGTAAAAATATGAAAAGTTGAGTTATGAGAGTATGCAAATTCTTATATAGTGTCTCTTTTATTTACGGTTCTCGTACAATCCGTGGAAAATATTTACAAGTCTCTACGAGAGTTTGACCTCCGATAAAATAAAGGATGGAGCAATTGCGGTCTCGAGATTATCGATCCTCACCACTTAATTTTTTTTCTCAACCCGCCCCTATGATCGTTTTCTCTCACGCGGAATTTGTACCGAATTGGTCACAAGACTGTCCCAAGTGGGAGATATATAACGCGTCATAGGGGCGGGTAAGAAATGAAAAGAAAAATTAAGTGGTAATCATGAAATTGGGAAAAGAGAAATGTGAGAAATATGAGAAGTTGAGTCAAGAGAGCATTGACTGTATACGCGCATTCTATAATGTCTCTTTTACGCGGACTTTTTGCGTATTTTTCATGATTCATATCCTACAGCCCATACGAGAGTTTGAACGGCGAGCAAAACGATAACGGAGGTATTGCGCTCTTGAGATCAGACCGGTGATGGTCGTCTGTCTAATTTAAACAGACGAGAATATTCTCGATAGTAGGACCGCGGGCGTGAACGCAGCAAGTAAATAGCCACAAGCCAAGTTTTTGCATCTTGTTCAATGTTGCCGCATAATCAGACGAGACAGTGAGAGTGAGCGAGAGAGAGAGAGAGAGTGAGAGAGAAAATATGTTTACAATTTATAGTAAAACACGTCTCTCTGCAATTCATGCGTAACCGTAAAGTTGCACTCTTATAATGATTATTATCTTGTATATATATATATGTACGATGGTATAATGGCGATTTCACTCGTGTATCTCGTATCGAACCCAATTAAAAATCGTTCCCCGATATTAAATGTAGACACTATTATTACGCGGTGAAGAAAATTGAATTTTACCGCGATATACATATACACGTAGGTATAGATATATATATATAAATGTGTGTATAGAGTGCCTGAACTATACTTCAATAAATACTCGTTTTATTAATTCAAAGACACTTTTTTTTTGTCTCACATTAACGCACATGATACAAAGTTTGAGCATAATAAGAATTGCAAATTCTCGTAATTAATCATTCAATCGCACATGCACTATAAATGAGTTTTTTGACAGTATATACCTACATATATAAAGCTTGTATGCAAAGACATATGAGGATTCAGCTCAAACGAAAATAAATCAAATCTGCTTACGACGATTTTCAAGGAAAATTTTTTGCGCATTTTCACGACCGAGAGAAGAGAAGATAAGATAAGAGAAGAGGGAGAGAGAGGAGAATGATTGATTGCCACGCGCGCCAAAGTTGACTGGGTGTGTATCTATATATATATATATATGATTCTCTGGCACTTGCGGTGCATTATAGTAAATATTAAATTTCGAAACTGCGCGTGAATCTCACGAGTTTTAGCATTCGCATATATACACTGGTCTTTGTTATCTATGAATAAATGCATCGGATTACAAATTCATGTGAACTTTTCAAAGTCCTCTTGCTCTCACTGTTCTTTCTGTTTTTTTTTTTTTTTTTTTTTTTTTTTTTTTTTTTTTTTTTTTTTTTTTTTTTTTTTCCTTTATCATCATTCCGTGTTGCATCATCGTTACATTTTAAAATATTTCGAAAAACTAAATTATCACAGGTATGAAAAAATCTCCTCTTTCACTTTCTACCACCCGCCCTCCCAGATAAATAAATAAAAGATCTCTATTTTTTGTCAATTTACAGCTCGAAAAACTTTTTTTGTATGAATTTTTCGAGAAAATGAAATTATGTGCATAACTTGAGTAATGAGGAAAACATCATATTTCTTAGTTTCTCTTCCCTTATAAATGATAATGGAAAAAAAACCATTATTCTCTTTTTTTTTTTTTTTTTTCGTAATTATAATCTTTTAGACAAAATAAATATTTGGAATCCCCGTTGACGGAGCTATGTCTCACTATGGCACTATAATTCAGGTCATACAGCTGACACAATTACGGAGGCGCGCATATCAACAACCTTATTTATATACAATGCACTTGTACTAATATATATATATATATATATATACCTACTGGGTTAAAAGAGCGCGTAAGCGTCATCGTGTCAACTCTGCGCATATTCAAGAAACCGTATGACTCATAATTTCAGCCATTTTTATCATGTTTATCATATGTATATGTGTATATATATATATATATATATATATATACGTGTGTGTGCGTGCGTGTGTCCGGTTACAGAATGACGTGATCCCGATCGGGCGAGTGATCAAATCACTTACGAAGTTAATTGAATTATTTGTTTGTTTTTTTTTTCTCTCTTTTTATGTACCTTCTGCATGAATTTTCTATATATCTATATATAACTCTGTTACTCGCTTTTTTCCCATTTCTTGAAGTATCGCCATAGTTCATTTTCTCGAACAATCTTTTGATAGATATTAATCGAGCACTCAAAGTCTATCGCTCAATCGATATTTCGATATAGATCACGGACATACAATCTACTATATCGATGGCCTAAATCCAAAATGGCGCCTAGACGTCATACGCCCTTGTAGAATCAAATCATTGATGTATATATATATGTAGTAGATCATGATTTAATATAAAAGAGAATTTTATTGGGTGTAGATATATATATATATATATACAACCAATAAAATTCTCTTGTAGGTTAAATCACCATCTATCCTTACACAACTTTACGATGTTTCATAAATATATCCATCATTCATTGACGAGGAGGCAAGCACGAAGACCGATATACGACTCGGTACGCACCAGTTATCAATCGTATATAATCGAATGACGGTTTATAATGGATGAACTCGCGCTCAGTGCCCCGGATATCCTATTTCACCGCCGTCGAATATCCGGATAACCGAATAACCGGCGCATCGACGCGATCATTGCACGTATGCATTTTCCTCAGTGTATAGTACGTTATATATATATATACATATATATGTGCACTGTGCGCTTCACTAATCCCGATATATTCGTCTCTCTCGCTTGTCCAATCGGCATTTCCATTGCTGGTTCTCTCGTATGATTTGATTCCTCTGTGTGTGCGTGTGCGTGTGTGTGCGTATGTGCACGCGCGTGCAGCTTGCCAATTCAGTATGTCGTTTCAAATGTACACTATATACATATATCGTAAAATACTCTACTCGTAAAAAAGTTTGTAAATGTGGTACGTACAGCGGCCATTAGTGAACCATTTAACATGATTTTCCCTCCCCCCTCCCCTCTCTATCTTTCTCTCTCTCTCTCTCCTTCTCTCTCTTTTGAGAATGATGCGAAGTATAAATGATCGAGGTCGCGACAGGTGCATCGATATTCATCGTGACCAATTTACGACACTCCTGGTTTGAATGACCGGCTGCCACAATGCGTTTTCTCTCTCTCTCGCTCGATGCTGCTGCTGCTGAATATTATACCGTGTATAGGTGTTGGTCATGAAATTATCGAACCACGAAGAAATATATACCGTTATTGTTGTTAAATTGCTCTTCGGTAATTGTAGGTAATTCTCTCAAGTTCGACATTTGTATTTTCCCTCTGTTTCTCTGTCTTCATGTCTATTAAATTTTTTTCTTCCAATTCCATCTGTTGAGAAGCCATAATAAGATACAGTTCGTGTAATATATTTTATTTCAAGCCAGTAACAAAAAAGATCAATACAGGAAAAAACAAATCGCGATACGCATCGGTACAGGTTGATATATATCTATATTGCTTTTGTCGAAACTTACATATGAGGGCGTTTTTTTTTCTCTAGTTTATCGCGACTTCTCATCGTGTGTACGTGGCACTATGGACAATGTCAAGTCTAGGACTTTGTATTTGCGTGCGATCACTAATAATATATCTGCGTTTTAACGCTTTGGCTCCGCAGCGTTTTAACGCAGCGTTCTTCTATTTTTTTTTTTTTTTTTTTTTTTTTTTTTTTTCTGCACAGCTATAGATATAGATCGTAACCGGCACACATTCTTTTCTTATCGCTTGGTCAGATACGAGCTATCGGTTTGCGCCATTAGGCCATGCGATATGAAAATGTTTCATAAAGGTTTTTTATTTTTATTTTTTTATTCTCGTCAGTAATAAAGCGTGCATTGTGCTTGTCACAAAAGTTCATTATTTTCTTGTCACGGCAAGCCGAATAAACGTCATTATCTCTTTTTCTAATCGGGCACGACAGTATGATCGATTGCAACGCAACGTTCCACGGTTATTAGTTTCATTAACGTCCGTCCCGCATAGTCGTAACATTTTTTTTTTTTTTTTTTTTTTTTTTTTTTTTTTTTTTTTTTTTTTTTTTTTTTTTTTTTTTTCCATTAATGCCAACTCTGCCCAGTAATTTATGTTCGATTGAGATTGTTCGATAAAACTTGATAATAAAAAAAAGCTAATTGTTTTATTTATTGATTTAATTGAATAAGAATGAATAAAATTCATTTCATATACATAAAGTCGACCTTATCACAAGTTCAATGGCGTTGGATTTATTTTTGAGAGCTTTAAAAACGTATTAAGAAGGCCAATGATGCACGATTTTTAGTGAAATTTGAAATTTTCTAGCACAAATCGAATTATCGTCGTGATAAATGACCATTCAATGGAATTTCGTGTATTATGAAATTCATATCGATAAAATAAATTCAACTTTGAATATAATCGATGAATCTGATTGTTGATATTTTTCATTAAATTATTATCATTCATCAATTAAATTTGAATTCATAAAAATCATATCGAGAAGTTTGGCATAAGCGTTGTTAAATATTTACCAATATTACGATGATTTTTATACAAATTTTCTTGATAGTTCAAATGTCATGTATTTAAGTGACGTTGAGGCTATCGCGAACGATAATATAATTCATGCTTCTTCCACTTCATTTTCCTCTCGCGAGAGGTAACAAAAAATATGTTATACGGTACTCGCCGGTCCATCGAGTGTATAAGCGGGTATGTGAGTGTGTGTGTGCATCGTTGTTGATAAGCCCCTCAAGAATTATGGCTGACAGCATTAGCGAAGAGCAATTCCCTCACGATGGGGGGATGTAACGTTGGACATGCATAATATATATATATATATTTTTTTTCGTATTCTTCCCCTTCTCTTTTCTTGCTCTTTTTCTCCTCGATGCTCGCACACTCGCTCGCATGACCGAGCATATGAGGAACATATTGTCGACTTTATTTCTCAAGTTTTCTTGGAGCAAAAAGCTCATACAGGGGTCGCCAACTCACTCGTTCGTGCATCTGCTTATCTCTCGCTCCATTTCCCCGTATCTGTAAATAAAATCAGTAAAGAAAAAAAAAAAAAAAAATACTGGTGACCCGTCGAGCGTGAGAGTTTATATCTTTTGTATTAAAGTTAATCAATTGACGTTTCAAAATATTTGAAAGTGATTCAAAGATAATGCGAAAAAAATATATACTTTTAATGATGTAACAAATATAACGACGTTTCAGTATAAATCGTTCTGATGTATATGTATATATTACCGGCGAATAAAATCATATTAATAGATGTTAAGTTGCGCGATACGTCTAGATCGAAATCTTTAATTTGATCTGGGTATACAACTGCATTATATATATATAGTTATATGCGAGTTCAATAAAGTGATTTTTAGATCGAGAAATTGTGTGGTAACACACGATGTTGAAATTCTTTGCCATTATATTCGTTTTGCAATTACGTGTTTTACAGTTTACCGTTACTACTGCTTATTTTTTTCTCCCTCGAGTGGAGGGAGACGATGAAAGAGAGAGATTCTTTCGATGATTGCGAGTCGAGTCGATTACGCAATTTTGAATCGATTCACGAACGACACGCTCGCGATCCCTTTTTTTCCCTTAGTGAGTTTCTCACGCGCGTTCGTATCGCAGCCTTGGCCGGCCTCGTTACGCTTTCTATGCTCTAAATACCAGTTACGAGACGGGAACCACCGCTCGACCGATCGATTCTTTATGAGCACCAAAGCGATCTGTAAATTGTCACCTGTATAAAAAATCTCTCATGCTATTATACATCATTGTATAATTTATCATTTTGAAAATTAATTATCTCAATTAATAATTCATTATTTTTATTTATTTGTGTCATTAATTCTCAATGTGATAAATTATTATTAAATAATAATAATAACATAAATAATAACGACAGAATAAATTGAGAGAATGAATTTTTCACAGCTTCATTTTTTACGCCATCCTGGCTGCATTATTTATCACTTACATATATATATATATATATACATATACTTTATAGCAATACATTGATAAAGGGACGATGAGGGATGGGATATTGTTTGTTCCGCACGATTGCTCTTGTCGGCGGATATAACAATAACCCTCCTCAATCTCGTTTTTCCTGCTCATTTCGAAAACACGGATATGCACAATATAAAGCTCAATATTTTATTTTACCTTCCGCTTCATGTATTTTTTTATTTATTTTTTAATCAAATGCCTGGATTTTTTTCAATTTGGTAATTTATCATTCCATCATTGAGAAATTAATGATTTTCATTATTTTTTTTTCTTTTGTTTTGTTTCAAATCCATTTCTCACTCAATTTTTCCATCATCGCCGTTCATATTCGATGGCTATTCGTTATATATATATATATCTATATATAATATGGAATGTACTCAATGTTTTTTTAACACAAAGCCACGAGGTGATTTCCTCTGGACGACATTTGTCGAAATGTCTGTGGTGGTTAAAATAAATTTGAATGCCAAGCCGATAATCGTCGCGTGAACCGTGTCGAGAACAAAATGATTTTCTCGTGTGTGTTTTTCCACTGCATGTGCGGCCAAAATGCCTGGCAATGTCAGCACTCTTTATATATATATATATATATATATATATTGACGTCTGGCACACCCAAAGAGATTTCGAGGGTGGAGGTAAACAACATACAGACACATCACACCCTGACACACAGAGCGCGCGTGTCCGAGAGTAACATATCTCGTGTTCGAATCGACCACGAATTTCTCTCCCATTGCCGCGGATATTTTCCAGCTGGTTTTGCCAAAATGGCTTTTCCGCATGGCCAACCTTCATGGATTTGGCTTTTCAACGTTTATTTTTTATTTATTTTTTATTATCACGGTGCTGGCCGATGCAATATCTTTTATTATATTTATATATTTATCAACAAAATTACGAGCGGCAAGAAATAAATCGTACGAGTCTCGAGGGGTGGATAAAAATATATATACCTATATATATATATATATAAATGAATACATGAATGAAAAAGTATTATAATTCTTCGAGGGCCAAATAACGACCTCTATTCCGCCATCTTTTTTTTTTTTTCTCATTTAATGTCTCTCGTCTTTTCCATAACAGGTAACAGTATTTTAATATTAATGCGTTCGTCAACTGTAATATACGTGTTATGGCTCCCTCTCTGCGGTACATTAATAGCATATGATGCTATAATTTTAGGTTGCTTTCCCTTGCAAGAAAAAAAAAAAAGGGCAAAGAATTACTAGAATTAATGCGACTTGCTACGAAGCTTCTCTCTCTCTCTCTCTCTCTTTCCCTTCTTTTTCTCCTCTTTTCTGGTAAACGAGCACAACTTGGCGTAACGAAACTTCGGCCGCTGGTCAAGCATGCATGTCTGCATGTTATTTGTGATTCTACATCATTCGCGTTCGTGTCAAAAGGCACGTGAGCGCGCGCACGTAACAAACGAATGTAATATATGCGCATGAATATAATTTATCCACACTTTGACAAAGTGCGTCAAACTTTCATTGACGATGTCAAAAAAAATATGCATTTTTCATCAAGTACGCGATCACGAAGTTTTTTTTTTTTTTTTTCATCGTATATATAACGCAACGTCAATTAGTCTCGCCAGGAAAAAGTCACGATCGCAGAACGATAAAAAGCTCATTGAAAAAAAAAAATCAAAAAAATCGTTTACAAAATTTTATTCATATATATATGTTGATTTCTTAATTATATTGTCAAATGTTTCGTAATTTTTCCGCCCATAGCTAAATTATTTATCAAACATATTTATTCTTCTTTCAAATTCTCGACACTTGTCCATAAAATGTGGAAAAAGAAACAGAATCATCATTTAAAATGCCTTTCAATTACATTGACGTATATATATGTATATATATATATATATATATATATATATATAAAGTCCAACGTAACATCTCGTTAAATCAAATTCTCTCAATTTCATCCTCTTTATTATTATCGGACTCTTTTCGTTTGGTTTAATCGTCAACAGAGAATCGTTTGTTCGCGATTCGTGCGTGACTTCGTACGGTTAAATTCGCTTTCGTTCCCGTCGCGGTCACGCGCAACAAGCACGTGAATACGCGCACACACACAGAGACACATAAACACACGCATAAACACACACGAGGATCAATTTTACGGTGTGTAATACCGAGTCTAAATTACTCCAACTCCGACACCACTTTGACTGTGGCTTTTCCGCCGGTTCAACGATCCGGCAAGTTTTTTTTTTTTTTCCTCTTTTCTTCCTCACGGATTGTGCGTTTGTCCGTGGTTTGTCTCTTGTGCTAAAGTGAGAGAAACAGGCATATTTCTCACATATTTTCATGCCAAGTTTTTTTTCTTTTTTTTTTCTCCAACTATTATTATTATTTTTTTAACTGGTCCACGTTGCCCCCACGTGTCTCATCTACGGCAAAAAAGAGACGCTTTACCTATACATTGCCAACCAAAAATTATGTCGGATGAGGATTTTGGGTACTTCCCGATAAACGATAAAAATTTGAAATTACGTGCAACCGATGTAGCTTATATATATATATATATATATGAAGCATTCCAAGCCAAATTAACCCGACCATGACTCTTGAATTTTTTAATTGTTTTTCGCTCTCAGTATATAATGTAAGACAAAACAAAAACAAAAACAAAAACAAAAAAGTAGACTCATTTTTATAGATTTAAACAAATCGGCCAACATGATTCATTCAAAACTTTATTGTTATAAAGACGGATTTTTTTTTTTTTTTTTTTCATCATCTAGAAATTAGCGTAAAATCTTTTCAGTGTTATTCATACAAAAAATTGAAAAATTGTAAGGTTCGTTGTCCTATTGATTTTAATCGAAACACGCGATCACGTAGATGCGAGTCGATATACGAGCGCGCGCGCACACACACACACACACACACACACACACACACACACCTATACACCTATGCGAGACACTCATGGTCGTCAAGGTCTCATCGTCAGCTCTCACACAGAGTCAGCTAATCTTCTCGGTCAGCTGGTGCTTGTCCATGAGTCATGTTGCGGTCTATACGCGCCTCCACGAAAGAGAGAGAGAACGTGTTAGCTGACACGCACTCGCACATACGTAAGTGTGCGCTCCTCGACCATCGCAACATAGTCTCTCTCTCTCTCTCTCTCTCTCTGCTGTCTTGAGATATGAATCTATAATATTTGGCCAGAGCGAAACACTTGCATTCGCACGATAATGCTGTTCATCAACGTTCCACGTCGTCGTGTGCCGTCGGAATTCAATTAACTCTCTCCCCATGCACTATAATGCCATATATATATATATGTGTGTGTGTGTGTGCGTGCGTGCGTGCGTGCGTGCGCGCGTATACATACAGATATACATGTAAAATCCCTCACATAATAATAAGCGAGAGCACATCATTCGATGCACTCCGTCGAACCGATAATTATTAATTAATTCCCGAGCGCACGCAATATTCTACATGCTCGTTTTTTGTCCCACAGAGTGGGAGGTCTTTTGTTTGTTCTCCAACAGCAGAGAGGCGGATTTGCAAATTGTTTTAATACGATCGATGAATTTGCTTGTATGTAATTCCATGTGGCAATTATTCAGCAAATTCATCGTGACTAAAAAATGACATCAGAAGAGTTTTAAGATTATTCGTAATATACGGAGCAAGGCCGAACAGACTGATCTCTCATATTTTTCGAGATTCCTCACTGCTATGGTGGATTAATTTCACAAAATTAACACACCAAAAATCGCTAACAATTATTTGAGATAGTCCGTAATGACTGGGCAGCATCATATTATCTTGTTCATCGCATAAAATAATTTTAGGAATGAAAATTCTATGCAATGATAAGATTTTTTTTTTTATTTTTTTTTATCCAATTTCGTTGCATTCCAACGATGCAAACTTCAATATCATGAATTAATGAGGGAATACATTAAAACGACAAATTTAACGAGTGCATTGTGCTCTTGTAATTATTATTTTTTTCACTAACTCGTGGCTTTTTTACTCGATCGACACAAATTCCATGTGATCGAAAAGCTTGGAAAATTTTTTGAATACACTCTGTAGCTCTATATATATATGTATGTATATATGAGAATAAAAATACATATTTTATTCTCTCGTGGTGGGTTTTCCCTAAAGTCGGACATTATTCATGCGGATCAATAGTTTTGGGGGCCTCGTCTTTAGCCATATAAAAATAAATCTTTTTTCCACCGTGTTCTTTCATATTTTTCAAATTATTCTTATGTACCCACACCTTAACATATTTTTACCTTTTATTCACGATCCAATGACCTGTTGAGGAAATAAAGAAATGAAGAAGAAAAAAAAAGGGTCTTTTGGAGACTTTTTCAACTGGCAGCGGCACAAAAATACCCACGAAGCTCTTTTGTGGGGAAATCCACTTTTACCACTGACTCTCCGCCCATCTCCTCTTCGAGACACACTTTACACCCTTCTCCAATCTCTCTTTTGGATAAATTCTAAGCTCACCACACCTGCTCAGACCGTCTCCCCCCGTGCCCTCCGTCTCTTTGGTATTTTGTAACCAAATAGCAATCAAAGTCCCTCAAACATTTACACCACGAATGGAAAAAAAAAAAAATAGAAAAAAAAAAAAATCTCATCGTCTTTCTCGTTATTTTTTTACATTTATGCATTTGCATCTGGCATTCTTTGCTATTGTACGTGAGCTACGATAAAAAAATATATATATTCCTGAGAATATTTCACCATATCTGGGCGAGTCAAATTCTTGTCATCAGAGAGAGAGAGAAGGAGAGATCGATGGAAAAAAGTGTGTGACAAAAAAAAACCAGCAATAATCGTTGCCGGAGCGGCTCCTCTCTGGTGGTATTTCAACACGTTTTTATTTTATTCTGTCTCATTTTCTCCACATTGTGTTTATATTCACGCAGCATTGTACGTAGGAATTCTTTATTCGCTACCAGAGAGAGAGAGAGAGAGAGAGACGACTGAGTAACGCGAATGTGCTCTTTATCTTGGAGAGGACATTGTTCTCGTGTTTCGTTCTCGTTCCTTCATTCTGGTTGAAGCGAGGAGTGAAATTTTTGCGCCTTATCCACAAATGGGGGCGGCTGATGACCGTGAAGGACAAACGACGTCCTTTCTCGTGCTCTTCTCTCTCTCCCTCTCCTCCCTTATTATCGTTCTCTCGAAAGATTATTTATATATATATATATATATATATATATATATATATATATATATATATATATATATATATATATATATATATATATATATAGCGCACGCGTATTCGCGTGTTAACCCTTTCGCTTGTTCTCCTTTCTCTGGTCGCAATGGTGCCTCTCGAACCTCCAACATGTCGAAAGTTCGAGAACGCGAATAGACGAAATTCCAAAACATCGCTCATCCCGCCTATCCCCGGCATCTCTCTGTCCCTATAGCGTTTATCGGAAACGTGGCGTGAATCCACAATTCTTCCCATACTCGCGTAAACTTTTTCAACCTTTTTTTTTTTTTTTTCCAAACCCCTCATTTTTTTAAAATTTTTTTTCAAATTTTGTATGCGTGCGTGTGTAAAATAAAAACCCTTCTAGTATATAGTAAAATTTGATGAAAACTTTCCAGATCGATTGTCAATTTAGCAACAACAACAAAAAGGTCTAGCAAAAAGCTATCGGCAAATGATCCATTAGGCTCTCTCTCTCTCTCTCTCTCTCTCTCTCTCTCTCTCTCTCTCTCTCTCTCTCCTATTAATGTATTACTATCCGATGGCAATTACCGGGGAAAACCCTCGAGACTCACATATGTGACCGAGGAGACGAGTGGACTCGTCAAGTTGACGGTCAAGAGTTTTTATGTAGTATTAAAAAAAAAAAAAAAAAAAAAAAAAAAAATATCTATCCGGGACTGTAACAGACTGAAGGGAGGTAAAAAAAAAAGGGAATGACCAGGGTTGAGTAGAAGCAGCTCATATGGAATAAAAAAATAAATAAAGAAAAAAGGAAAATCGAAAGAAAGCGAGTCGTACAGCGAAATAAGAAGGGAAAGAAAGTAATAGCGTCGACTCTGGGGCTGAGCACACTATTCGCATATATACATATATATAGAGGGAGAGAGTCCGGAGTCGACCACCACGCCGGAACATAATAGAGATAGAGACGGTAATTTGTGCGTAATTGCGGTAATTCATGTGGCTCGCATTCGCTTTGCGTCGTCCCACAGGGACGAAATGGACATAGAGATATGACTATATATATATATATATATATATTATATATCTTGTATATGCTTGTGTCTAACTAATATTAGTGGTTCGCACACATTCTACTTTAGTACTCTAGTATTATAATACATGAAATATCGAAGGACCCCCTTTGGTGTGAGAGATGCCTATACACATGGTTTATACCACCTTGACGGAATTTTCAAACGTGTACGATCGTTCAATTTCTCTCAAATATTCGATTCTCCCAAAGTATAGGTGAGCTCCGAGCAACCAAAGAATTTTCGATTTCAAGAGGGCTTTGTAATATTTATTTTTTCATTTTTTATTTTTGTTTTTATCTGAAATTATTATTATACACTCAATAACCCGTTAGTCCACTCTGGATCGCTCGAGAACGCAGGATCACATAATAGTTGTGTCTATCTCTCTCATTCGTGCTCGATCGTCTTGTGTGTGTATATATATTATGAAGAAAGAGAGAGAGAGAGAGAGAGAGAGCTAATAATTGACGCTTAGAATAACGATTATTAGCGAGTTCCATGGTCAAGGCATAGGGCAATTAGCGGTCCCTCCTAATGGCCACATTGCACAATCGTAGCATTGTATTTTAGTATATATAATTGGTGGTTGTACATATATATACTACATGTGTACATGTGTATAAGTACAATGTTCCTATATAGCATACATTGTTATTATTAAAATTACCCTCGTGCAGTTTCAAACCGTCCACTTTGCTTTCTCTATTACGTTTTTACTCTTTTTTATTCTCTCTCTCTCTCTCTCTTGCTCCCCCCCCCCTCTCCCGCCCAATCAACGGGTCTCTCTCTTTCTCTCTCTCTCTCTCTCTCTGGAGGCGAGTCCTGCGCTTGCAATTTCTCGTCACAAAATTTTCACGATTATTCGCGCTGGTACAGCACACAGAGAGAGAGAGAGAGAGAGAGAGAGAGAGTACAGGTGCTCACAGCTGTTCGAACAGCTGCCAATTCAAAGCACAAAACGCCTGAAATGCATTGAGAGAGAGAAAGCCTCGAGTGATAAAACACTCATGCGGTCCTCCTTTTCGAGCAAAATTTCATCGTAATCTTGGTTATTGGATTCAAAGCAATTTCGATTATTTCTCCTATGGCAATAGTATATTTGACGTGTTGGAAAATCATTTGATAAATATCAATTAACTGTAACTTTCATTAACTATAAAATTTAATGGGTTTTTTTTTTTTTTTTTTTTTTTTTTTTTGATAATTGTTACAGAGAAGCGACAACCTAGACTTGTCACTGAGCGTGCCACAGCACCATCATCAGACCGCGTATCATCATCACGACGGTTACAACATGGCAGACCAGGTGAGCTTTTTACCTTTGCTTTAATTACTTTTTATCCTTAGTGAGCTTTTTACCTTTACTTTAATTAATTTTTACCTTTAGTGAGCTTTTTACCTTTACTTTAATTACTTTTTACCTTTAGTGAGCTTTTTACCTTTACTGTAATTAATTCAATTAATTAAGTGTAATTGCTGCCATTCTCTGCCTCTCTCTCTCTCTCTCTCTCGCATTTTTTCTCTTTCCTTATAAAATTGACGTATATAAACGCGTGGAACGAATAAAACCGGTTTTCTCGAGCCAGTTAGCAAACATCATCCTTTTCTCTCTTTATATCGAGAAGCCGAGAGTATCGTCGGGGTGAGGTTGACCGATGGGTGGAGGTAAAGAATGGGAAAATTGGAAAATATATATCGCGCGAGAAGTTGAAATCGTATATACGGAAGTCACTGCGGGTGACTCGAGATAAAGGCGTGAATAAGACAGATATCATCGGACAACGCGCGCGCCCTTTACGGGACACCCGCATCGACTTCCGGTTTCTCGGCAGTGACTCTCCCGGGAGAGCACGCTGTGGGAGGGCGAAATAGATGACGCTGTGCTATTAATCGCCGGAGATTTTGTACTTCCTTTGGAACGACAAAACGCTGAGGTGTGTAAGAGGGAAAAAAAAAATCATCGCCGTAATTTCGGATCATTTAATTTCCAGATTTGGAAAGAAAAGCCCAAGGTTTATGACATCAAATTAATGGATTAATTACGACTCAATAATAATTGTTTTAATAATTCGATAATTAATCTTTAACTATTATAGTGGATTGATTAATTATTCATTAATCGATTAACTAACGATTCAACAATTTATTTAATTAATTAATATCGTTCATTTTAAAATTTCGCGCATAAGTGCGTGAGAATATGCACAAATGGGCTCGACTAAATAATAGATCTGTGATGATATATATATATAGATGTGTGTGTGTGTGTACGTCATGAGGTGTTTGAGTGGGGAGAAAACTGAAAAAGCTCATCCCTTGATCGAATATGGGACGCTTTTAATCGGTCGCTGCAATCTATGAGACTGGTAATTGGCAATCTGCAATAAACAATCACCACTCCCCTTCTCGGGGCTATAATTTCATTGTTTTAACGAACGTGCTTCTCTCTTGGTTCTATTCGCGCTCTGTTGCTGCCTGAAACGACTCGAGTGATTTTTAGGGGTCATTCGTAACAACGTTATTTCATATATATTACATACGTCGTACATATATATATATATATATATATATATATATACACGTGCAATTTTATACTATAATTGCCGGGGTGCTTAAATGATATTCGAGTATATCGTTTATATCCGCTCGAATCCATTTGTTATCGAGGATTTTATTACAAATAGCTCGATATCACAAAAATTGACAATATTTATCATATGATATTATTAATTGACAATATAATTTATTGGTAAAATAATATAAAACTCGTAATTTTTCAATTCTCTATTGTAATTAACTAAGGACAGAGAATAATTAATAAATTTCCGGTGATACAATAGTTGAATTTAATTTGACTCGTGCAATTACGTGAGACGAGGCGGAAAATTGAATGCCTTCCGTCTGATGAACTCTGAGTTATTAGTCAGTCGAGGAAAGCTCAATGCCCTCGCGTCGATTATAATTTGTCGAGTAGACTTTTTTTTATTTTTATTATTTTTCTCTCTCTCTCTCTTTTTTTCACTTCTAATTAAGTGTCGGTGAGAATACACGCGACGATGAGATGCCAACCTGAGAGCGAGAGAGATAAAGAGATTAAAGACTGAGTTCGCGGAGGCTCAACCTAACGTGATTTTGTCCGTGGTATTTAATCGCAAAGCCATTTTGGGACTTTGTCATTTTCTCTCTCTCTCTCTCTCTCTCTCTCTCTCTGTCTCTCAGCTAATAATGAAACTTTGTTATATCTCGAATGAAGAAGAAGAGAATAGCGAGAGAACTCTGTGGTATGTTAAAATTTAATTAAATAATCACTCGACATTATATAATTGGACAGCTGGTCTCAAATGAGCTAATTATTAATAATCATTATGACAAAAGCGTAATAAATGGCAATTTTCGAGCAACTAATTTTTCAAAAATCATCAGCAATTGGTCGGAAAAAAAAGTTTATTTATCAGAACAATTATCCATAATCACCTGGCTAAAATTGAAATCGCGAATAATATTTATATATATATAATCCGTATAAAACATTATGTATCATTGAATTAATCCATTATGTAAGAAAGGATAAAGTTTCGTGTACAACACTTATGATTCACCTTGTAGCTCGTTCGTTTCTTATCATATCGATCTTTACTCACTATCACTATATAGACAATATATAGAGCTCTATAATACTCCCCTCGGTATCGACAGAATTATTCATCTGCAACATTAAGTATTCTCGAATATATATACGTGGTAAATTATTCGTTCGCGTTGGCGTTTCGTATATACCTGCCTATGGGTATTTTTATTTCCCCAAGTAGGTACACGCTAAAATTGCCAAATTCATATTACTTATAACTTAACATTTGTCAGAAGTAAATTATCCATAGCTCGATAAAAACAGCTCAAAATTTGTTTGTTTTTGTGTACAAACTCGATGCATAATTTAACGAAATCTTCATTGCTATAAAATTATTCGTTTACTTTCACGATATTATGGCAATGAAAGATGATCTTTATGCTGCGCCAAGACCCTCGTTACACTTGCCATAAGTAACCGCACACACGCGCGTGCGCTTTGTGTACGCCATATGTACGTATTTTTTTCTTCTAACGAAAAACATCAGGAAAAACCGGGAATTGCCTCGTTAAAATATTTGTTTTGAAATCAATTCTGTAATAGGCCTTAATTAATTGTCCAATTATACGGTATAAATAAACAAGAGAATGGAAAATATTGTATTATCTATTATAAAACTCTCGTCTCTTCCGTTCTCCCGCGGTATTGTAAATTCGTTGTCGTAATCGCGTTTCTCCTCTTGCTGTATTATAATATGATAAAACTCTCGTTGTACGTAATAAACCGACATAAATAAGCTAACGTAATTGTTTCTCTCTCTCTTCCCCCTTCTCTCTTCTTTCTTCTTTCTTCTTTTTTTTTGCGTGATAAAATATTCACTATTCAATTTTATCATCTCATTTGTGTGTGTCCCCCGATACTCATACAAATGATAATATTGTTTAATATTTACCAAACGATTATATGCGGATTTGAGAAATTTATATTTCAACCATCTCCAGGTTTTCTCATTACGCAATGCGAGTACAGCAGACAGTTTGTATGGGCGTATATAATGCTCATTGTTCGATCAACGAGACAACGTTGTATAATTCTCATATGACAAAAGAAATTTTTTCGTTAGTCCCCATACGAGTTTAATGTTTTCGTTTCTTTTTTTTTTTTTTTTTTGTTCCTTCGTTCATGAGAACAAAACGTGTTTTTCATTGTAACATCACGACGACTGCTTATTTTTCCTCGTTTTCTCTCTCTTTTTTTTCCTCCATCTCTCAAGACAAATCTCTGTCTCTCTCTATTTTTTTTTTCCCCCTTTGTATCATCCCAGCGATTCATCCAACAATTTTCATCATAAACGCTCACTCTCGTTCTCTCCTCGTCCTTGTGTATACAAAAGCCAGCAGGAATGAGGAATGGGGCGGATCGACGGGTGGCGGGGGAAGAGCAGATTGTTTTATATATATGTATATCTTGTCGCAAAGAAACACACGAAGAAACGCAGAGAGAAGAATTGAATGGAACGCGACTGCGGACCGAGAATACAATAATCCATTATCGAATCTTGTGCTGGTGAATTGCCAGAAAGGGAGAGCCAAAAACTTGGAAAAAGAGTTTACAGGGGGCGAAACGTCATGGTGGGTGGGTTGTGAGGGAAAGAAGTTGAGAGTAAAAAACAAACAGAATTACGAGATAAGTAAAAAATCAAGTGATGCTGTCAGTACCAAAATTATTTTATTCTGGGCGCAGTTTATTTATTAAAATTATTCTTGAGGCAAATAAATTTATCAACATTAACATTATAAACATCGAACGTTAGAAAATTTTAAACAAGCATACACACACTGAATTATTTTGAGAACAAATTATTTTATTTTAGTATCCAACTTGATTAGATTTCCTTCACAATTGGTTGGTCCATCGACCCATTTCTCTTTTTATGACCAAATAAGTCGTAATAGACGAAGGCAGACTGATTGGTGAAGCTCGGAGAGGTTTTTAGGGTTAGGGCGAGGGTGGACGGGAACGAGAGGAGAGAGATCGTGAAAAAGGTTGGCTTTCCAAGATGAGAAGAAAAAGATGGAAGGGGTGGGGTGGGGTGGGGGGGGGGGGGTGAAGATGAGGGCGCCAGGGGTAACGTGTAATTTCCCGCAATTCCGGGCACGCCATTACCCAGCCATAAAACTACAACAGCCCGTTTGGTTTGGTGTAACGGGTTTTGAAAGAGACGACAACTGCGACGACGTAAACGAGACTCTAACTTCATCCCATCTATATACACACACACACACACATCTATATACATATATGTATATATATTCCACTAAATGGAAGGTAGCATAAAATGGCCAAAGCATGGAACGTTCGTGCAAACGATCAGGCTATTTGAGAAGTAAAAAAAAAAAAAAATCAGAAAAAGAGGAAAGCTTGGAAGACACACAATAGCCCATTCTATCGTGGATAAAGAGTGAAGAATAAATTATAAACAGTAATTTTACAAACGGTATGTTTAAATAATATTTTTCCGATTTTTACGTTTTTATTTTTGGATAATTGATCTCAAATTGTCGCTCTATACTGGCGAATAATAATAAATAAATAAAAAGAACGTGCAGGTGCAATTAGTATTTTACATTTTTACCGGAGATGAAAAAAACTAACATATACATATACATATATATATATATAGAGAGAGAGAGTTGACCCTTTGCGTAATAAGATTCATCCACGAGATGAGGCAATTTCAGCCTTTCGAACTCGATTATAAAATGGTATTTGCGTAAAAGAGATGAGAAGAAGAAAAAAAAAACCGTCTAACCGCACAAACTCCTTCTCGTTCGTTCAATCTCCGCCCTGGTCTCCTCCTGTTTGAATGTAAAATATAATATTCGAACGGCCATAACTGGAGGCTGGAAATTGCGAAGAAAGAAAGAAAGAAAGAACACGATGGATAAAAATAAATAAAAAGTCGTAAGAAAAAATGAAATATAGCGGGGGTAAAAAAGCGAGAGCCCTGTCTGCGGGGGTCGCGGTGGTGGTGGCGGCTGAAGAAGAAGAAGAGAGGGAAATTTTTTTTTTTAAAGAAGAAGAAAAGATAAGCGGAAGGGGCGAAGCGTGAGGGGGCCCGGAAACCATCTAAATAATATTTCCCCACTGAAGTAAGTTGCCCGGGAGAGAGAGAGAGAGAGAGAGAGAGAGAGAACGAACCAGGTTTTAACGAGATGGAGGAACGAGTTTAGTTTTGCGGTTGTCGGAAAGAAAAATGGCGTCTCTTGCCAACTTCTCTCCTGCCCCCTCCGGACTTGTGTGCCAACCCCAATACTTTTGCCACATTTTTCTCCCTCAACTTTTCGCCTCAACGGCGAATCTTATTTTCACGTAATGTGTGTGTGTGTGTGTGTGTGTGTGAGAAAAAATAAACGAAGAGCCAGCCATGTTAGAAAAAAAAAATAAAGAATGGCATTTTTCTTTGAATGTTGTGGAATTTAATTTACCTTAATCTCATATTGAATTCATGGATAAAGATGATATTATGTGATGTTTTATGCGTATCCATATATATATATAGATATATAAATCTATATATTAGCTTTATTCATATATATATATTTGTCCATCAGTCTGGCAGGGCTTTAAAATACCAATCTTAACATCAGCATCATTCTTGAAACTGGGAATGAAGGCCTCGTTATGGCTCTCGATAAGAGATTTTCCTCCCCCTCGCCGTTCAAGAATCTTAACGAGGGTTTTGTGTTATAGACTCCCCCGCATAATGATAATATAATTCTCGTTATATGATGCTAGATGATGGGGTGAGGGTGAGTGGTGGCCAACTTGTATTCAAAAGGTTTATGTATATTCCTCTTCGGGGGTTGAATTGCCCTGGGCATTCTACTTACGTTGTTCTCGTTCCTTCGAGATCTCTCTCTCTCTCTCTCTCTCTCTCTCTCTCTCTCTCTCTCTCTCTCTCTCTCTCTCTCCCTTTTTCTTGGTCTCATAGTAAGAAAAAGAATAGGAAATAAGGAAGAGGAAAAAGTGAAAAATAGGAATGGGAAGAAAAGTGAGAAGAAATACGATAACGTCCGGAATCCTCTTAGCACAGCTGTACTACACCTTTTGTCATTCCCTCGAACGTTATCTCATTCGAAGCAACGAACCAGATGTCGTTTGGGTTTCCCCAAACTTTGAAAATTGCCACAATTCTTATCCTCTCTTCCTTCGCCTTCTCGTTCACTCGTTCGTTATCGCTCTTAAACATACAACTTTTCCGAAGTATTAATGAAAAATATTCCATTTATTTTATCATACGATTTATATTATATACTATAGAAAGATGAAAAAAAAAAATTACACCAAATTGTCTCGCAACTGAGTAAATAAATAAGTTGTAGCAATTTAAGCAAAAGAACTTTTTTTTTCACCAAAATGCGAAGAAAACAAATAATTTATTTACATATATATATATATATCGATGAATTTCATCAATTCATTTGTCATTTCGTTAATTGACTCAAAAATTTACACTCAATTTTTTTTTTTTTTTTTTTCTCTTTCAACCTGTACAAATGTTCGATTCATTTTGAAATAATTTTTTCACTCTTTTTAATCTCTACTGCCGCTGCAGGCAAATCATTTTCTTTTTAAAGTTTGCACAAAAAATTCCAACAGCATGATCTCCAGTTTAAATTTTGAAGATATATATCTATAACGCTGCAATAAGCAACGATAACGCGTCCGCCGATAAGTTCAACCTGAGAATTATAGCGCGTGGGCATCCATCAAAACATGACTCATATATATCTTTTATTGCCTTTTACCTTTTACCATACTAAAAGTAAATTTCCAACGCATATATATGGACACGCACAAACACACATAATTCCTATTAATCTGTCAGCAAATGCAGGATCACGCGCACGGCGCGTATATTTATATTATATATATATATATATATATATATCGAGAGAGGAAATAATACAAACGTGTCTCACTCACAAAATGAGAAATTGCGATCCATTAATTTTCATTCCACATCACGCGCAATATTATTAACTCAGTTTTAGCTCTATAGCTAAATAGTATTCTGTATAATATACTCTGCGTTCAAATGATAAACAATAGAAATATAAATTCAATAGCGATTATTCATCCATTCAGAAATGCGACATGCGAGTGGCGATTACGATCGAGTCATCTCGAAATTATTTAATCGCCTCACAATGAGATTTCTTGAGTCTCTCTCTCTCTCTCTCTCTCTCTCTCTCTCTCTCTCTCTCTCTCTCTCTCTCTCTCTCTCTCTCTCTCTCTCTCTCTCTCTCTCTCTCTCTCTCTTTCATTTGTATTGTTCGTATTATATTCATGCGAAAATTGTGAATCCACCAGGCATTATCATAGTACACATCACAGTCTTGTTAACGTATAAAAATTCATTCGTGGAATTTTCCACAAAGCCCCTTGAACTTGTAGCGAAACATAAATTGACTGACCACAAGTTAGTTTTTTAACTCTGTACGTGATTTTTTTTGTTCGTGGTGGTGGTGGTGGTGGTGGTGGTGGTGGTGGTTGTGTGTCGGTGTGTCTGTGTGTCTCTCTGTTTTTAATAGTAGCAGTGATGACGGCAAGATGGAAGACGAGATTCGTCGATCAATAGCTTAGCCAGGTTTTCCTTCAAAGGAAAATTCCTGATGCTATTAAATCCAATTTAAAAAACTTTTATTTCCCTCTCCAGTCTTCTATGCTCCCCACCCCACCCCCTTCACCCACGACAAAGCACATTTACCTCTCGCTTGCTCACAAACACATACACACACACACACACACACACAATCTCGCGAGGAACGATCGATGTTGCTTCGTTCTACAACAAAATTATTTTCTCCTCCCCTTCCACCCTCTTCGCCTCCGCGAAATAGCTTACTCCCCTTTGAACGACGAACCGTGTATATAAAGATAGAGAGAGAGAGAGAGAGAGAGAGAGTACAGCGCGAGGAACAGCAAAACAAATAGTGGCGGGGGAAGGGGCAAGGGAGAGAATAAATTGTTAAAAGGATTTTGAACAATACAGCGCTATCTATCATACGCGCCAGTGAATTCGCAAGAGGGGTTGAATTCTTTGATTCCACTTTTATGTTTCTTTTTCACCCTCTTGCTCCGCGACCTGGCACACAATAATACGAGAGAGACCCCCTGACTCTCTCTCTCTTTTGAATCTCATCTTGTCTCATTTCTCGCTTACCCTCGAATTTTCATCGTCTTCCTTCACTTTTTCTTTTTATCATCTAATGGATATTTGTTCACCCTGGGTTTACGTTGCATTCAATACACGTAAATTGAATACAATTCACGAGACTTGTCCAGACTCATTTGTCTCCTTTTTATTGTCCTCTTTCATTTTTTTTCTTTTTCAAGTCTTTTATTTTATTTTTTTTAAATAACGACTCGCTTCAGGCATCAAAGTTTACGAGTATAATATAAAAAAAAATGTCTTGCAATTAAATTCTTATTTAATCTCAATTGGGTGTGTGTGTTTTTTTTTTTTCATCTTGTTTTGCAGACATTTCACACGCCGAGCTTTGGTGATGAGGACTTTGACATTCCGGCAATACATCCTCACCAGCATCAGCAACATCAACAGCATCATCAGCAACAGCACGATCTTCACACTTATCAGTCACAGGTAAGAAATCAAGAATTTATGGAGTGTCTTCGTGACACTTTTACAATCACCAACAGTCACCTCTCCCTCTCTCTCCCCCCACCCTGCGACCTCATTTAATCACCCACGTAGTAATTATCTATGAATCCCAATGCACCATTATTATTACACCATTGTACAGGATATTGAAGAGAAGACACGAGCTTCTCGTCAGTCTAAAAATAAAAAGATATCGTCGTTGTGCATGTAATCCGGTAAGAACGCGGAAGTCATTAAATTATTATCGATACAACCCACGTTTTCGTTTCTGGCCTCGCTCAAGTAGGCGGGACTGCCCGTTACAATGGATATTGAAGATTAAAAAATTTGAAAGGCCAAGCGATATTAAATAAAACTGTTTATGAATTCATGAATGTGTCCTTAACTAGTGAAAAAAAAAAAAGAAAAAAAAAACGTGAATAAAAATGACCATAACGATTTGTCGTAATTTCTAGCTATAAATCAACATGAAATTGGAGCACCAAAAGCTCAAAAAAATATTTTTCTACGGTCTCATACAATGAATCACATAAGACATTAAACGATTGAAAAACATCGAACGAACCCATTTAACTTTCTAATTTAATTTTTACGAAAATCTATGATTTTCTTTCCACTTTTTTTTTTTCCCCCTCTTTTCACCGTAGCGTACTAATACAGTTTGATAATTGTTAAAATCTTCAAGACATTAAATACTATATAAACATGACTCGACAAAAAATTCAACATTCCCATTTGTCTTTTGTAGTGTAAAATTTTTCTATGCGTTATACCGTGAAAAGTTGTTGAGAAAAATTCATCTCGTAGACAGGCAAAGCAATCTCCATTCGTCTGGCACATCTATCGATCTTCGTCATATCCTACCGTTCTCTTTCGACATTGTGAAGCCCGATTGAAGTTTTTTTATTATCCTTCCCCTTGTGCATGTTTTTTTTTTCTTCCCTTTTCCATGTCGACGTTATTTCTCTTCATATTTGCTCTTTTCAATTGATAATGCGAAAAAAAAGGATATTAAAAATAATGAAATATTATGATTATTAAGCCCGAAACAAGCAGCCTATACGAGAGCGATTGAGATTTTTTTTTTTTTTTTTTTTCAACTACTTAGGTCGGGACGTTATTCGTTATTCTTTTTTAATAAAAAGTCTTTAATAATCGACGTCGTTTATATCCGAAGACATTGCTCCGAAAATTAATTTACCTTTCTGTGATTAATGTATTTCCATAAAATTGCCATTATTATTATTATTATTATTTTATTATTATTTTTTTTTTCAGATGATGCAGAGCGCAGGTATGCAACAATCTCCCGATGGATTAAATCTCGATCCGGGCGGATATCAACAGCCGCTTTATCTTCAACAAGAACATCCAATGCAGCCAATCAACGTCAGGTGAGTTATCTGATAAAAATGAAAAAAAATCAAATGATTATTTTCGATTTTATTTTTCTAACCCAGTAATGAGATAAAAAGAGATGGAAAGTGATGGTTACTTTGAAGATATCTAATATTTTAATCCAATTTTTTCGATTGAAGGAATATCATAATGACATTATATATATTTAAAAAAAAAATACTTTCAAATAATGATGGAAAGACTGTTATGCGATCCGCTATTAAAAAATCCATTGCGATGTTATCTCGAAAGTTTGATCGAAGCAAACATTCGATTGAAGCAAAAATAGGGCCAATGCAGAGTGTAGAAAAATGAGAGAGCGTGATAGATATATAGAGAGGGCGATATGAAAAGTTAATACAGAAACCAAGATATTTATACAAATTTCGTGTATTCCTCGTTGAAGATGAGGCGGTTTTTCAGTACTGGTGAGAAGCGCTCTAGTAAATTGTTTCATTACTTTCTGACTATAATCAGGTCTTTTCACGATTTATATTGGTGGAAAAAGCGCAATAGGAGGATTGTCGCTAAGTTTTCCTATCTTCAGTTAGCGCTTCTCTCTCTTTCTCGTTCTCGTTCTCTTTCTATTCCTCGATTACATCATATCAATCTGTTTCTTTCTCTCTGGCACGATCCACCACCGATTAGAGAAAATGGTAAAGGAAAAGCGCGCAACGGAACAAAGGAAGATTAACGATGATGGCCGACCATCCCCCCCTGCCCCTGCTCCTCCTCCTCCTCCTCCTCCTCCTCCTCCTCTGGCCCCATAGGAATCTCTATTTTACTATTGTTCTCCAGTATTCTCTCACCAATAATGCTTCTCAATATAATAAATTTCTATAAGCTCCAAGAATGTTTCTTTCGTAGGGTATAATAAGTAGAAAAATATTCTCAGCTTTAAGGATCCTGTCCTCTGGCTTCTTTACACGTAAACACACACGCACACAACGTTCGATGATGGATCATTCCTCACATTCGTCTCTTCTACGTCCGTTTCGAGAACAATTTATCATCAATCAAGAACTTCAATCAATGAGGCCTTCGGCTTCGTTAAATCGTTTTGTTGTTTTGTTTTTGCTTTTTTTTTTTTTTTTCTTCTTTTTTTTTTTACCAAGCCCAGAATTTATATGGGCTTGGAATTTTTCTCTTTCTGAACTCTACCGAAGAATTCTTCAACACAGAGGATTATACTCACGAGGTATACAATAAGTTTTACGAGCCGGTAAAGTGGTGGTGGTGGTGGTGGTGGTGGTGGCGGAGGGGGGGGGGCAGCGAATAAAGAAGAAACGACGCGTTATACACGTTTTTTTTTGTTTTTGTTTTTGTTTTTGTTTTTTCCTGACGTTATGCGCCTCTGCCTCATGGTTCGTCTCGAGGCAGCTCAACCAAGGCCGTGCACAAGATGGACGTACACTTTCCTTTGGGATGACATAAAACACGTTCGTTTCGGACATAACTCGACGTTTTGGTGTAGAGAAAACACGCATTTATGAACAAAGGAAAAGGCAAGCAGCGCGCGCGAGAGGCTCTCGCTTGAAGGTCTTAGGAGAATTGAGACACGTCTGGAGTAGGATGAGGGGCTAATTTCTGGGCAATTGCTAGAAAAAAAAAGAGAGAAAGAGTAAAACCTATTTTCTCGTGTACATGGTCTGGATAAATCGTTGAAATAGTTCTAGCACTTGAAATTATGATTTTTCTAGTATGTGTGAAAAATCACGAGCTTCGTCTGCTCATTATCGGGGTCACAACATTTTCATACTCGTATTCATCTGAAAAAATATTTGTTAGGGCTTACCCTATTGATATTAATATTAGTTTGGGTGAGTTTAGTTTGGCGTACCAATGCAAACATAAAAATTGAGATTGAACTGAATGGAAGAAAGAGCGTTATATCTATAACTCATATCCCTTCGTGGTTTGACGGTTATAAACATTGCTTTTAAGTCATTATCTGCACGATACAGCCGATTTGCTGGTTCTTACTGCTCTCTTTTTCTCTTTTTGTCTTATTCTTTCACGTTTGATTCCCGGAGCTCTTCATTCATCCGCAATGGTTGTTTTTCCACTATATTCTTCTTCAAACGTTTTCTCATTTGTTGTTCTTGTTGTTGGTTCTTTTTTTCCCCTCATAATCTTCGTTGCTTTCTTCCTCAATCTCACGTGCTCGATAATGCTCGTTCGCAACTTTCGAGTGTCACATAAATTAGAGCCAATTAGACGCTTGGAGAAACGACAAGCGACGCTCGAGACATTTTGATGGATTCGATCTCATTGCGTTTGAGGTCAATGTCCTAGTTTATGACCTTTTTAGGATAGTTGCTCAGATTGTGTCAGAATTGAGGAAGCTTCATCGTGAGAACCTCACAATTGTTGGTTACACTGAATAGATTGTAGCTTTGTGAATCAAATGAACGTATTTTTTAAGTTTTAATGTTTCCAAATTGACCTACTTTATTAACCTTTTTACCATAACTGCTCAAATTCTGCTGAAATTTAACGAGCTACATCACAGAAACTTCAAAATTATTAGTTATATTGGATAGATTGAAATTTTATAAATGAAATATTTTAAAAGTTTTGATTACGAAAGTTTTAGTCTCCAAATTGGCCTACGTTTCTTAACCTTTTTAGCATAACTTCTCAAATTTCGCTCAAATTTAACGAGCTACATCGCAGAAACTTTAGAATTGTTAGTTACACTGAATCGATTCAAGTTTTATAAATGAAATAGATATATTTTGAAAGTTTTTATTCTCAAAGTTTTAGTCTTCAAATTAGCCTACTTTATTAACCTTTTTAGCATAGTTGCTCAGAATGTGTTAGAATTGAACGAGCTATATCGTGGAAATTACAAAAAATTTAGTTACAAATTATAGATTTGATTGTATACGAATGAAATAGATAAATTTTAAATGTTTTACTGTTTCCAAACGATTTTAAATTTTTCATTATGAAAATTCAGTTGATGCCCTTGCTGATTTAATTTTCTCATCTTCCTGGATTACGGAATGTCTTGTGAAATTCACGAATTACTTGCAAACTTAAACTTCTAGCGTGTTTACAACTGAATTTGCGAAATTTCAATGGTGAACAGCCCAGTTTTTCATATATATATATATATATATATATATATATGAAAAACAGCCCAGTTTTTCATATATATATATATATATATATATATATATATGAAAAACAGCCCAGTTTTTCATATATATATATATATATATATATATATATATATATATATGAAAAACTGGGCTGTTCACCATTGAAATTTCGCAAATTCAGTTGTAAACACGCTAGAAGTTTAAGTTTGCAAGTAATTCGTGAATTTCACAAGACATTCCGTAATCCAGGAAGATGAGAAAATTAAATTAAAAGCCATTTATTGTGTTGGCAAAAGAAAAAGAAGAAAAAGAAAAAAGTCATTCGATCTCGTACGTGACGTCTTTCACCTTTGGGTAAAAAGAGAATTCGAGTCTCTCGCGGTCGCGAATACCTTGGCAAAAGGTGATGTCGAGGGACGGGGGATGGGGGGGTGAAAGGCCCCGCGGGCAATTCGCGTTCCTCTCTGCGCATTGCGACTCCCGGGGGTTGTGGAACACGAGGGAACGAAGGAGAAGAGGTAGAAGAGAAGTCGGTGATGTAGAGTGGGCCGTAAATCCTCCAACGCTGACGCAGCCACGGCTATATCTCAAAAGTTATCCAATTTGTGTTAAAATAGCATTCAGCCACGGTTTGCTACGGGTAAAAAGGAAGGAGGAGAGAGAGAGAGAGAGAGAGCGAGGGAGAGGGAGAGACTTCCGTCTCCGTACCACTACTAAACTATACTACCTATACATCTTTCTTGCTTTTTTGATTTTTCTTTTTCTTGGCTCCATTCTAACTCTTCGTTAATGACACAAAAGCTCTCGAAAAACGTCACCACTAACCCCCCCCCCCCCCCCCCCCCCCCCCCCCCCCTCAGCCCCGATCTCATATTTCAATTCTCATATTTAATAATTAATATATAAATAATAATAAAAAGTTATTTTTAAATGACTCACTATAATTCATATGCCACGAGTGTAAAAAAAAAATGAAAATATCCTGTCATTTTTTTCCAAGAATTTTCCTTCGTTACCGAGCCTGGCCACATGTGTTGTATACACATCGTGGCAGATATTCGAGAGAGAGAGAGAGAGAGAGAGAGAGATAGAAAGAGAAAAAATAATGCATCAAGCATAGTCCATTGGGAATAGGATTACAGAAAAACGAACTCTGCAACTTGACGAGGGACCCAAGAAGATTTACTCATATGTATATTTACGTAATATAAGCAGGCTTGGAAAAAAAAAAAATGAATGAAAAAAAAAAAAAAAAAGTCCAGAGTGATGGAAGATTAATGATTTTAGTGAAAAATTCGAATGCATTATTTCTCGTTATAGTCCTGCGTACACAAGTCCTCAGGGCTCGTACTCGTCGATGAGCTCAACGGGTCAGCAACATGGTGGTCAACAGCTGTTGCTCCTTCAGCAACACTCGCAGCATCAGCAACAAGCACAGGTACAACAACAGCAACAACAGGCTCAGCAACATCACCAACAAGTTCACATGCAACAACAACAGCAGCAGCAACAACAACAACAACAACAACAACAACACATGCAATATATGCATTCACAGCAACAGCAACAATTGCACTCGCAGCAACAACAACAGCAACAACAACAGCACGTTCAATATCGAAGTCCAACTGGTGGAAGTCCACCGGCTATCCAACCAAATGCCATACCGGAAAACAATAATACAACAACGAGCGAGGACAGTGATGATAGTACTCCACATTCAGCAATGGTAAATAAGTTACATTTTTTTTAACCGTTTTTTTCCCACCCTTCAAATTTCAAATATGATGAAAAAAAATTGATTCATCATATGATTTCTTTTATACTCGATCATAACTATCTACACGATAACTGAAAAAAAAAAAAAAATTGTTTGTATTAACGAAATGGCCTATTACTCATGGCGAAATAAATGTTTAGTTAGTGCGACAAAATATTTGCTTTTACAGACCAAAATACATTTCGTTGAAAGAAATAATTGTTGAATCGACCAGACATTTTGTTGTACAAACTAAACGTTTATCACTAAACGTTTATCACCGGTGAATGTTCATTTTTTTAATCGAACCGTTTTTTTTTTTTTTTTTGTCTCAGTGCAAATGACTAACTACAGTCGTACCAAAGAAAAACTTGAATCTCATCATTTTATAAATTTGTATAAATATCATTGAAGTATCATGATAAGTGAGCAATAATTGGAAGTAAATTATCGTGAAAATTTTGATATAATCGGTACAGTGGGGCTAAAATTGGAGCATTCATCTTACAGCATTGCAATTGTAATTTTCGTGTTGCAACGAGGACGCACATGAAGATACATGAGTCGTATAAAACAAATGGAATAAACAGTGTGACATAAAACGACTGCCGTTTCGAAGATTATTCTCGAAACTAATAACTCTATGCTGCTAGTTTTACGATATTACGGGTAAATAAATCGTACTGTGAAACATTCTGGCGTTTCAAGCTTGAGATTGATATATTAGGGTCGTTAAAACAAACGCCCGATGCATCTTTCTCTCTCGCACATAAAAAAAAGTTCCGGTTAGCATTATCTTGATCTGTTTTATGTCGAAACTACGCGTGAAGCCTTATTCTCAAAAACAAAAAACCAGTCTAGTTTTGTCATCAACGCCGAAGAATATTTTAAAAATTTGCCATTTTTTAACACTAGTTGACCAAATGATTTGTCAATTATTTCAAATTTTTAAACCCAATTGTTTAGAAAATGATCGATTTTCTTTCTCAAATCATCACTCCAGTCAGTTTCATCCATTTTTTTTTTCTCATAATGTCATAAAATCAAACTGTAAACAGGATGAAGTATATTTTATAGCTATGGATATCTTAAAAATTCTTCACTTTTCTTTTCATCAATTCTCATGTTTTCCAACTATTTAAATATTCTGGCTTAAATACTTGTGTAATTTTCGAGCGTTTCTCCATCTATGAATTTCTATGGTCTAATTTTGCCACGTTAAAAAACAATCTTTTTACGTGTCTGAGTAATAAAATTGAAATATATATATATATATATATATATATATATATATATACATAGCTCATATAATGAGCTAAGGAACGCAGTATTTATGGGTGGATGAATATGGGCCGTTAAGTTCAAGGCAAAGGGGCGGAGGGGACAATAACGAAAAGAGCGTATGCAAGTAGCAAAGTAGAATCAGTGCGGCTGATTGGATGAAATCGTTTCAATTACACCGCGCTCGAAATTACCCACGCAATACGTAATGATCCGATGAGGCGTAATGAAGGTCGTGACCTTACGAGTGATGCATCCCCCGGTGCGGATGTTCATACATCGTATACATGCATCAGAACTCCATTATATATAGATATACATTGCAGTGCCAATAGTAAAAATCCAAGTGTTGAAGCTACGAAAAAATTCACTTATAAACTTTTCTCGATATAATTTCCACTTGGCTCACTGAGAATTCCTAATGACCCTCAACACTGGTAAATTCCTCGCAATGCTTTGCTTTGAGATGTCGTTTAGCCATCGACCAAAAAAAAAAAGTAGTTGGAAAAAAAAAATGGTTCTTGACTGTAAAATCATTGATATTCTTGACGTTCTAAAGCAGTTATTACTGATCATAAAACTCTCGTCTTCCATATTGTATATAATAACGCAAGTATAATATTCTCTTCTTTTGGTATTTGGGTAAAAAAAAAAAGCGCAAAGCAATCATAGAAATAAAATGAGCAAGAAGAAATAAAGTGTGAAAAAGATTATGCTAATTTATTGCTAGGAATAAAGTCTCTCAATAATTTCCTCTGTGATTGATCTTCGATCAATTTTTGTAGCTCGGATTCTTATGGAATATTGGTGCATATATATATTAGACGAGGATTCATTTTTGAAAAGGTACATGAAAAATTGATTTTCGAATTATTTGATAATTTAAATTTGAAATTTATCAAAGGCCTTTATACGTAGTAAGGATAATTAACCTAAAAATTACGTGCGCGAAATGCATGAATTGCTGCTGGTCGACTGTAAAACAGCTGATGGAAACTTTTCTATTCTCTTGATGATCTAAAGTAGCTATTACTGATCATGAAATTCTTGCTTTCCATCTTGCATTATAATGCGCCGTACTCTCTTTTTATATTTGTAGAAAAAAAATGAAAAAGCAATCAAGGAAGTTACTTGTGAGAGCTAAGATAATGTATAAAAATGATTATGCTAATTTATTGCTGGGAATGACGTCTCTCTATACGCCTGTAGAGTTCCTCTACAAATATTATACATGAGCTTGTGTTTTCGTATACATGCATAAAATTTACACGCCAGTTACGCCGACCAGCCACATAGGTGGCGCTCAGTTTTTCTATACGTACAGGCATAATTACACACATTTGCAACGCGTATGTATGATACGCTAGAGGTCTATAATTTTTTTCGTTGCTGATATTCGATCAATCTCTGTAGCTCGGATTTTTATAGAGTCTCGGTACATATTAGACAAGCATTATGAGATAGGATCAGACGAGAATGGGTTTGCGCAATATGAAAATATAAGATTATTACGATGTCAGAGTTTGAATTTTATATGGCAAAGTTGTGGTAATTCAGTTACGAGGAGATGTTTCGATCTCGTGAGGAAAAATGAAATTGTATGCTGGAAGCATGCATTGAGAGAACGAACAGTTGAGCATTCTCTTCTGGTGGAGTGATGGATGCACAGCAATCGAGGTCGAATCATGCCGGGAGCTCATTATATATATATATATATGTATATATTTATATATATATATATTTATATTTATATATAATCATCGTGTATCGAAGCGACATATAGCGAGATAACTAAATTCTCAAGGCACGATTTTCTCGTCACGAGTAGTAAATTTTTTCAATTTAATATGGCCACGATTATTCGAAATTTCACACAAGACTGTTCCAATCGTCTGTTTAATCGAGTCTCATCTGCCATTTGAACAATAAATTTATTCTACCACTTGTGATACTATACACGTATTTATGCCATTTTTTTTCTCTGTTCTTCGTATAGTTGGCTGGCATTAAACGACCATCACCGGAGCCAGCAGACGCTGTCAACAAGAACCAAAAGAAGCCCAAAGCTCAAAAGAAAAAGAAGAAGAGAGATCCAAATGAACCCCAAAAGTAAGTAGAAAAATTGTCAACTTCGAGGCTACTTCACAGTCTCAATTATAATTTAGATTTGATGATATTTCAATACATTCTAATATGATAAAAGTATGATAAAAATGTACAATATTGTAGATGGTCAGAAATTTTATATTATATAAAATTAATCCTTATTTGTTATTAATACAGCACTCAAAAATGAAACATAATCAATTATATCTTTGTATAGATACGATATTTTAAAAGAATTTTATCTCCATTTAAAAATGTCTGGCCTCGAGAAACTTTATCGAAAATTACTAATTTTGTTCACTCTTTAAATCGACAACGATCACAACGTAATCTTGAGCCGTTCAATTATCTACCAGTCGCTATATTTTATCCCTGAAATAATTGTAACAGTGGAAGAGAACTCGCGAGAGAATGAGAGAGAGAGAGGAAACAGTCGATTGTTTTGCTTTAATGGAGTTACAATGTGGGGAAGGATACACGCCGCCAAGAGAATTCTGGCTCTCTCACTCACTCTCGCTCTCTCCATCTCACTCTCACTAAATTATTACTGCTGTGAATTGGCAATTACCGTTATTGTTGCAATCCCGTAAATGTAGGACATGGGTCGAGCAGCAGGTACAACCGACCGCATTACTACGTCGAAATAGCTTGTATGTATCTTGCTCCAGTGCACTACTCGCACACACACATATACACAGACACACTCGCACAATTTCAAGGAAATTCTTTAGAAATAAAGGGAGAATACAGGCCTTTACAGCCATTCCATTTCTCTGCGTGCACACATGTAAATACTGTATAATTCGTACCAAGATAACTAATGATTCGAGCATTTCTCATCCATTTTGGCCATGATATTAGAAACTCTCCAGCTGGTAGGAATAAAATCGAGCTGTATTTGAGTAAAATTACAAAATAAGTTTTTTGTTATTCGAAATATACCCAAGTCTAATATAAAGACCGGAAGTTTAAATGTATGGAACGTCTGATGAATTAGGTAACTCTGAGGCACTGGCAATTCAATAAAACTCTTAATTTGTTCGTGAGAGGTGAATGATCGAGAGAGAGAGAGAGGAGAGAGAGAGATTCGTAAAGTCGAGATATAAAAAGATAGCTAGTAGGAAAGGTCAATATTGTGCAGTATGAATATACATATATCGTTCAATCGAGCTTTTCCAATTTATTTTTCGACGTTGATTACTAGACTCGTTGATTCAATTTCTTTTTTCATTATTTCCTTTCAATCCTTGCGCACGATCGTTAATCGTGCTCTCTTGGTTGGACAATTAATAATAATGTCGAAAAATTGCTCTCTCATTCATCCGTAAATGATTTTTTGCGGTAACTTTTCATTCTATTCTCGAAACAATGAACGAATAGAGGGAGAGGAAAAAAGTTCAATGAACGTAAATTAGAACACCACGAGGTCAATAAACGTCGTTGCATTGCCTGATAGAGCTTTGAGAAAACGTTGAATGCCAGTAATGCGATAATGGACACGATACGTTTCGTTTCTTTTTTTTTTTTCTCAGGCCTCGAAAGATGTCGAAATATTGATGAGGGGAAAAACGATATTAAATTATCTCTTTTTAGACATATAGACTCTCATTTATATATCCCCGTTTATTTAACAATTCATAAATTAACGTAATTATTGTATTCGTTGATTTTTTTTTCTTTTTAAAGATTTTTCCAAGCTCTTTTATTTCTCTTTACAGACCTGTCTCGGCGTATGCGCTTTTCTTCAGGGACACACAAGCGGCCATCAAGGGACAAAATCCTAACGCGAGTTTCGGCGAAGTGTCGAAAATTGTGGCGTCGATGTGGGATGCCCTCGAAACCGAACACAAGAATGTAAGTAAACAATCGAAAAAAAAAAAAAAAAAAAAAAAAAAACCTTAATTATTTATCATAATTTTTGTTCATTCACAAATCCTCACTAGACACCAGTAGAAATCGGCATCTGTGAGACGCGGAGTGTACGTTAAAGTAGCAAAAAAAAAATAGGCTATCTCTCGGGTTGACACATATTGAGCGTAATGAACGATAAGATCATACATTAAATGATTGTCATAATAATAATAATAATAATAATAATAATAATAATCGTCAGTTAACGTTCATTATCGAATAACGATTGGCTCTCGACATAAGCCAGACGATATGATGGTTGACTTTGTATGGGTCTTAGGATTAACAACGAATCAACGTACTTACAATTAACGTCAATGTGCAGTATCTCAGAGTCTTGCGTCGTTGCTACGGTACACAGAGTACCTAACAACAATGACAACAATACGATCAAAGTACTTGTTATCCCGGCTGTTGGGGATGGAACAGAACAAAGAGGACATTTGACCAAGTATAGTACAGATTATAGGAGGAGTTAAATTTAGGGGTAGATGTGGCTATAGAGCAGAGAGATATCAACAAAGTGCAAATAACGATCGTGCGAAAGACCGATATAACCTGGCATTAATAATTGGCCATTAGATGTAGCCGAGTTACGATCGCTCGTAAATGCATTTATACCGACTCACGGTATTGTTACTCGCGATATAAAGCCAATCATAGTTTCCGATAAGTTTATCTCTGAGCTCGTTTTGGCAAACTTTCAACCAAACATGATAAATAAATATAAACTATATGTTAATAATGACAATTATTTCAACTATATTACAAATTGACTCGTTTTTTTTTATTCAAATTATAACATGATCCATCGTAATAATTGGAAATATTTATCGGATGGATTTAACGGTAGATTAATATTTCTTTTAAAATTATTAATAATTCGTTTTCAGTTCAATTTCAAATTTATCGAATAAAGGAATTTACATTAGGAATTTTTTAAAGGAGGAATTCCCTCGAGCATCCATTCCATATGAAAATTAATTGGATTCATTATTTTTCTTGTTTCAATCTTCTTCTTCTTCTTCTTCTTCTTCTTCTTCTTTTTATGGAATATTTACATCGTAGTAATTTCTGTTTAATATGAATTTGCGCGCGGGCAAATTATCGAGGGAATGCAAGGGCAAGATAGTGTAGAGCAATGGAAGGACGTTGGCAGCAGAGTAATTTCCAAGCGGTGTGCTCTCAAACTCAAATTTAACTCTGTTGTATGTAGAGCCTGTAAGAGTAAGAGAGAGAGAGAGAGAGAGAGAGAGAGCTCGTAACTGTAGATGGAATCTTGATTAAATTCACCGTTTCAGTTATTCCGAGGGGCGTTCGGGGATACGGGGAGGAAACGTTGTGTATTCGGTTGGAGGTTCTCGTTGATATCGCTGCTTTGCTACAAAACGAGAATGAATTTACCGTGAATATAGTGGGGAAAAAAAATGAATTTAATTTTATCGTAAATTTTTGTTGAGCCATGACAATGACAATGACAACGACAACGACGATGTCATGACGCTTAATTGAATATCAAAATTCGATTACTATCCTAATGAAAATTATGCATTCTCAGCACTGAGTTTATCCGGAGCACGTACCCCATTTAATTCAATTACAAAGAGCTTATCCGATGTGTTATATTGTTCATACTACTTGAGACGAGTGAATTCACAAATATCATCAGCTATTTTTAAATTTCCAAATACTGCAAGTAATTTAATTATAAAACGTCGTGATTTTGCGTTCTGAACCGAACGAATATGTATGTTTTTTTTTTTTTTCTCGATACGTATAATATATATTCTAGTATGTATAGATTCGGTTTTTGCCTCGAATATTCCTCAATTCGATGAGGGGGAAAAAAAAAAAAAAAAAAAAAAAAAAAAAAAAAAAAAAAAAAAAAAAAAAAAAAAAAAAAAAAAAAAAAAAAAACACGCACACATTGGCTCTCGATAATCTTATCAGGATGTTTTTCGATATTGAAACAAGAGTGGTGCAAAGCAATTAAGAACGATTCATGAATATTTTATTATACATGACTACACACTTAACTCTGCTTAACGAAAAAAGTGAACACGAATATTGATCGTTCGAATATTACGGAACACAAATACAAGTACTCCACACAAATAGAAATATTTTTTTTTCCTCATATGACAGACATTTTCAAGATGAGAGGCGATAACGAAAATTCGTTTTTTGTCTGGTTGTATATAGATTTATCTAGAACTTTTTCGTTTCATTTTATTTTGAACGTCAGTTGGGCGCGGTTCTTCGTGATCCCCATATCAACTTAATAGTAAGAAGAAGAGAGAGAGAGAGAGACAGAGAGAGTGAGAGACCAGCTCGATAAAAGGAGATAACGAATACGAAGAGATACAGGGAGAGAGAAAAAATAGCTGAGTTACGCAACAAATAAATTCATTTAATATGAGCTGCCATTAAATATATTTGGAAATATATTTGGAGGGGGAAAACTTTGGAAGTGACGAATGACGTGACGTTATATGTTTTATTCAAAGCATCCTTTACCTCCGCAACACTGATCACATTCTTCTCTTGCCCTCTTTGATTTTTCTCTCCTCTTCAGCACAACGCTATTCATGCTACTCATTGCAAAGTTCCATTTGTTCTCTTTCATTCGAGCTCAATCGCCCCTCCCCCCTCTCCCTCTCTCCTTGTCCAGCATATCAACGCCAAGGCCTTGGAAAGCTATCGCATGAATAATTAAAACCGCAACGTACTACCGGAATTCTGGATAAAATCGGGTCACATGACTGTGTCACATAGTTCGTCTATGGCCCATCGCAGGCCACAGAAAGGCAATCTATAAGGCCCGAGTTCTCATGAATTAAATATTTTTTTCAAAGTACGTTTAGTCGCTAAATAATTTTTTTTTAAATGAGATCATAGCAAAAAAAAAAAAACTTTCCCTTAGAAGGGAAGCATTCGGAAACATCTGAGATTCAATTGCAAATCGTTTCTGAGCTATGAGCGAATAAATTGAATTACTTCATAGTTTTTCATCCAAGGGATCATTCATTTGTTGGCGAATTATTTGTACTCGCCCCAAAAGTGTCTAAGATCATCAAATAAGTTTCATTTATTTTTTCACCACTGGAACCAACCATTATTAAAGCACCGAAAAAATGATATAAACAAAAATAAACAAGAAACAAAAAAATTCTTCAAGAGATCTGAAGAAAACAAAAGATACCGAGACTCGGGTCGATAAAGCGGAAGCTGACAATGGAATGAGGCCATAGAGTGCTACGAGTGAAATATTAATGATTCACCGTTGAATGGAGTATTTAATTGCTGTGACATGGTGAAAGAGAGAAAGAGAGTGAACGAAGTCTGCGATGTCGTCAGAGTCTTCAATATTATATAAGGAAAAGGGGACCGAGAGTTGGAGAGAGCTACAAGGAGTTATCGCGTCATTGTACTCGTGGCAGAGAGACAGAGAGAGAGAGAGAGAGAGGGAGATAGCTTTTAAGTGAAACAGTCGACTAATACGTATGCAGTTCCACTCGACTTATTTCATTGGAGCTCAAGCTCTCGTCTTTCCACGCTGACAAATCCTATTCTTCTCATTTTGCTCTTTTTTGTTTTGCCCCTCTGCTGCAATTCATGCAAGCACTCTCTGAAAACGTTCGATCGTTTCAATAATAAATACACACAAATATCTGTGCATATGCTTGGCAAAATACGATAAGTGCATTCACCCCTGTAGACATCTCTTATTTTGTTTATGGTGCTTTCCTTCATTCGCTGCATTCGAGCATTATTTTTTCCCCCCTGGAACAACTTTTTTTTTCATCAAGTGCCTTCTTTTTTATTCCTGAAGTAGGAAACTATTTTGATAAGCTATTCATAACTCGAGAATTGAGTACACGATTTATGTATTTGTGCCTCGTGGAGATAACAAAACTCATATTTGAATTTTATGTCACCTTGCAGGTTTACAAAAAGAAGACCGAGGCTGCGAAGAAAGAATATTTGAAAGCACTTGCGGCGTACAGGGCATCGGTCGTCAGCAAGGGAACGCCCGAGAATGAACACCAACCTCCTCCACCTCCTCCTCCTCCTCCATCTGCTCCCCAGCAGCAGCAGCAGCAGCAGCAACAACAACAACCACAGCAGCAACAACCGCAGACCGTTCAATATGGTAGCTATGGCGCATATCCTGGAAATCCTGGTCCGAGTAACGTCGCCTATCAAGTCTACAGTCCTCAACCTCAACCTCCATCACCCCAGCAGCATCAGCAACATCATCAGCAACAACAGCAACAAATGGCCATAAAAAAATCACCTCATCATCTCGCTGCTATGCAAGGAAATGTTCAACAACCTCAGCAACAGGTACAGAAGATTAAATTCAAAGAGAATTGTTACATTCAAAGAGAATTGTTAAATTCAAAGAGAATTGTTAAATTCAAAGAGAAAAGCTATGTTTGTTGATCCAGGGATGGGCAACTTTATTGGCATAGAGTATGAACTACGCTCAGGTATAAACGATAATGGGTGACAGGAAGAGATGGCGACTCGTAGAGACCAAATCCTGTCTCTTTCTAACTTCCTGACATCTATTAAGCGATAAAGAGTGTAGCCAAAAAGAGTATTAGAAGAAAATAACGATTGGCCGCCATTTTTTTGTTCCCTCTTTGTCTTTGTCAACAGACATTTTTCAAGTGGCAATCGGTCATACTATATGCCGATGGGAAACTCACACTGAAAAATGAAATTTACGTGTACAGTGTGGACACGCAACTGTTACTCCTTGCTCTTTGCATTTTCACAAAATACATTCTCAATTTCTGTTTTTGGCTTTGTAACCCCCCGTAGGCAAGACTTTTCCGATCGAAAAAGCATTCCAAAGGTCTATTACCATACATTCTCGAATGAAAATTCCTATCAAAATTTGTATCGTTATTCAAAATGGCTGATCCCGTGTTCTACATTGTAAAAATTTACGCTTATCATCAATCATTTACTATTTGCATTTCTATTTGTATTTTGAACATTTCGAAGCGAACGTGAGCGTTTTATTCGGAATTTAAAAGTGTCACGATGAAATCTGGTGGATAAATTCTGAATTATATCCCAGTCGTCATAACGCAGTATTTTTTTCTACAATATACTCTCATCCGCCAGTTTTCTCAAAGTTCATATTCTAAAAACACTTTTTCCTAAAAATAATTGATTGATGCGATAAAATTTGTCATTTTTATGAACTTAAAAAAAAAATGGGTATTAAAAGTCAGCGAGTCGAAGAACTAGCTGAGTTTCAGTGCGTATTTTTTTTCTCATGTTGATTCACAATAAGCTATTCGTGCTGGCATGCGTTGTGAGCTTAGAAGAGAGATGGAAGGAGAGGTGAACACGATCGCGACAGCTGAATAAGCAATAATAAATGTCGTTTCAGGGTATGATGGGGAATCCAATGGCGCCACCTCACATGACACAGCAACAGCACATGCAGCAACAAGTCTCGCAGCAGCAATACATGCAGCAGGTCAGTGAACTTGCCCTTCGACCAACTGAGTGACCGACGAGGAGGGAAAGCGTGTGTCAGTGTACAGACTAAATGAGGATATGAGAAATGGTTGGATGTATTAGTGCGAGCACGCAATCGATGCGTATGCACTTTTTTCTCCCTGCCTTACAAATAACCCTTTCCTATTCCATCCCTTCCTAACTATACTAGGCTGAGGGGCGTGGGGCACAGATTACTCTTCCCTTTTTTTTCTTCGTATTCTTTCGTTCATGTGCATGTTTTGTGCGCAGTAAAAATATCCATGATATAATCAAAAGAAGGGGTCACGGTGTGAGAAAACGAGCGTTTTAAACAAGTATTTTGTTGACATCAACGTCGAGACTCCCGTTAAATTACCAGGCAATTTTAGCCTCTATCGGCATTTGTAGAAATGGCCGATAATTATCAATTTATCTCATAACTCAACTACAATCGAGAACTTTGATCTTTGTTGTAATATTATGTATGAAAAAAAAAAAAAAAAAAACAATGGCCTGAAGTTATATTTGAAAGGGCCGTAGGTATATACAGGAACGAATCGTTTTTTTTGCTCTCGCTTTGTCTATTTTTTCTTTTCAGTTTTGCTCTTGTCCATGCTATATTCTCATCCGTTCTAACGAGCACTTTGGCCTCCTTAACGAGTAACGAGATATACTATATGTTGCTGTCGGATGTTGAAAGAATAAACGTTTTTAAGTCTCCCCCTCGATTCGGTAGAGGTCTCTTCAAATATTTCAGAAAGGTTAATTTTCATAAATCGATTATCGACGAAATGAACGTTCTTCAATTACGTATTATCCCAGATTCATACTCTCCGAAATGCCATGAGTCATTATTTTCCTTGCAATTTTCAACTTTTGCATATTTTTGTTTTCGATATTTTTATCTATCTATGAATATTCATCGTTTTCTCGATAATTTAAAATTCTTCCATTGTTGCAACAGTATTTTCAAGCTCTTCCATACATTAAAAAAAAAAAAAAATCCAGCATATGTAATTTATTTTTATCTTCTACTTTTTTCAAAATTTTTAACTTTTCTTTTTCGGTCATCAATATTAGCAACTAAAAGGTGATATCTTCTTTTCATCCATATCTTCGCTGCAAATTTTCATTAATTATTTCAAATTCATTATTGGCTACTTTTGTAAAATTTATTTGTTGGTCGATTTTACAAAAATTGTTCATCAATAAATTTTGCCAAGTTACCAAATTAAGAATTTCGCACAAATCACGATAATTTTTTTAATAATACGCATTTTGGACAAAACATAACCTTCCGTACTCTCGAATATCGGAAAGACTCTCGTTCTCCTTTACTTACGCTGCATCGTTCGCGTCGTGTACATGCGTGTCTGGATCGCCGCACCAAGCGGGCAAAAATGGCCGATACGAACGCTATTAACAATCTCAACAAAGTATTTACGATTATAAACCTCAAACCCGCTGGAAGTTACTTCCTTGTGAGTGGTTCAGCCATCACAATGATTTTTGCCCTAAAATAAACTAAAAGTCCCATATCAGAATGCATCGTTTACGAAACATAACCTCCAATTGCGTTTGCAATATACCTGAAGCGATACTGCCGGTGTTTCCGGTGCATAAATTTCGTAGTTGACGATTGAATGAGAAATTAAGCGAAAAATATTTATAGGATGTAATTTTTTTTAAATTTTTTTTATTATTATTATTTTTGTTCTTAATTATTTTGATCTTTCAGGTTCCACAGCAGCAACAAGTGCAGCAGGTACAAGTTCAACAACAGATAATGCACATGAGTCCACCTCGCGGTGATTCTTTATCAAGCCCACCTCCCGTAAGTGGATCACAGGGAGGTTTGGGAGGTCAGAGACCACCCTCAAACTCTTGCATTCGTCATGGTTGTCCCAATCCTGCGGTATCAAACAGTGAATGGGAAGACGAGTATTGCAGCAACGAGTGCGTGGTTAGCCACTGCAGGTTTGTGTGAGCATTTTTTTGGATTTACTATCTTTTTTTTTTTCTCTTCATTCATCCAAAAGTAAGAAAGGAATTTATAATTTTGTCATTGAAATAAAGTATATCAAAGCTTGGTCCACTGTAGACACTTAAAATTAATGAAACTAAAGTCAAGCTGACACTCTCCAGTTTCGATAATACATCCAATAATTTTTAGGCTGATGAATTTATTAATATTTATGCATAAAAATGAGGAGACAGAAAAAAACTGTCACATCGTACAATTTTTTGGGAAAGTTGTAAGTTTGAAAGTTTTATTAAACTAACTCAACTGGTTTAGGGTTAAAAAAATAACATCTAAGTTATTAAATTGTATGTGGATGAATTTAAATAATTATTTTTCTTCAAATCAATAATTGTGGATACAAATTTAAGCGTTAATTCTCGTTTTTTGTTGATTAAATTTGTAATAAAATCAAATATACAGGCTAGGGTGAGAGCATCAGTGAATTAATGCTTAAGATTCAGCACCAGTGAATGAACACACGTGTTAAAATCACTATATATAGATATGCTTTGCATCGAGTGTTCATTCACTGGGTTCTGTTAATTTACTGGTACATTCACCCCAGTGTGCAGACATCGATGCATGTCCAAGCATTCTTATCTTATTTGATACACAAATTATTATGCCTACATTATTCAAATTTAGGTTCTAATGAAGAACTTTTTTTTGTTACAGAGATGTGTTTAACAGATGGGTATCGTCAAATCAAAATTCTCAACAGAATTTTTCCACCGTGAAGTAAGACAGCATGAAAATTGCTCCGAGCGCGATGAACCATAAAATTTTCCAACAACTCAAAGGCCTTGCAATACGTGGTGTAAGGAGGGGGTGAGGCCTGCTGTTGATCCGTTAAGATAAAAACTTTACACGATACATGTACATAGGTTAGCAAAAAAAAAAAAAAGAAAAAAAAAAGTGAAAAGTTCTAAATTCGCATTTGGGCACGGCATCACGCATTAAAAGAAGAAAAAAACACCAAAAGCCCGACGATCGAACGTAGATTTTTTGGGAAGCGCGAATTTGCACCAGACTTGCCAGATACGGCAATAGAGCGACTGTGAATTGAAGACAACAACAACAACAACAACAACAACAACAACAACAAAACGTTGATTCTTACGACTCTATGAGAGAATTTAGTTTCTCAGAGTAACTTATAAAAGCCTTAAGAACTGAAAAACAATATTATTAATTCCGTCAAGAGGGATTTAAAAATCGCGCTGGGAGCTTTCACCATGTGCACACGAAATTGTCATGGGTGAACGAATTGCATACGGCGACACGATATGTCTCCCCTTTTTTTTTTTTTGGTTTGTTTTTTTTTTCCTTTTTCAATCTGTTCAACTTGCAACTGTCGAAACAGAAAGTTGACTGTCTCGTCTTACAACGCGTATGCTTTATCTCGAAACAGTCACATTCCTGAGTAAATCATAATAATAAAACAAAAAACAAAGAAGCGATATGAAATTTCATACGTTCGATCATAAAGACAGTAAACTTGGATAACCATCGTAAACAATTGCAATACTAACGGAGAAGTACAAGTAACAAATGGAGACAAATCGCCTTGCTTACGATAAAAAAAAAAAAAAAAAAAAAAAAAAAAGAAAAAAAAAACGACACATGGCACTGATGGCAAACGAAATCTTTGTAATATCCATATGGAATGATGATGGATGATTGTAACCGCAAAACAAAAAAAAAATTGGCAATCATTTGCTGATTTGTTGCATGTTTCATCTTCAACGTTTACCTAGGAACTATAAGGCAAAGCTCTGAGTATAATAATATGTATGCAACAATGTTATATGTATATATTATGAACAGCAAAACTTTTCCAGAGATGTTTATTAATTTGAAATGTGTCTGAGGGCCGAATTTTTAATCTTAAGATTGATCCGTAAGGTTAATTTTTAAGTCGAACTTCAATGTTAACATAGGTAAAATTAGGATTTCAGTTCGGACTTAAGATTACTCATGGAATAATAATTGTGATTAAAAATTTAGCCCTGAGAGTGGAATGAGAAGATTTTGTGGTAGGAGCTTATGTTTGATTTTAAGATTTAAGTTGAACTCTGGCATAATGACTTTCGTTTTAGACCTAAGTTTTTTGGATTTTTAAGAACTCATCAAAGTTCCACATTTGATAGTCTCGCGTTTGATCGATTTCTCGATATACTGGTTAATGACCCATCCCGATATTACCGTAATTATAGAGCGTGAGAAAAGAAAAAGCAAACAGAAATTCGTTACTGATCTTATTGCAGTTTAAATTGAGCAGCGATAATTTTCTGGCACAATTTCATGGCCCAAATTAGTGAACGTCAATTTTTATCCGCGCTGTGTTATGCACAAAGCGAGTGGAAAAAAAAATAGCCGCGAGTTTGCCATTGAACTTGTTGACTCGAACGAGGAAAAAGCCTTGGGCTCTATTGAAAGTTGATGAAATTCCAGCATAGCAAAGAGTCATTTGAATATTGATGAATAAACGAGGATACAATTATTATTCCAACGTCACTCATGAATTATTAACGGATACGTCGGAGTGATCAATGTGGCCACCAAAGTCCTTTGAAATTGTGCAGCAATCAAGGGGGTTCTGCAAATGTAGATTAAATCGCGCAAGAAATGAAATAAAGGGGAGGGGCTCGATATTACTTATTTTTGTATTTGTCATCACGAACAGCGAAAAAATAATCAGATCAATCCAGCTAAAAAGATGATGACAGTATAAATTAGGGGGAAAATAAGTCATACATCAAGTCCAATTCGACTCGCTATTGAATCCACGTGATGAAACGAAAAAAAAATTAAAACCAAAAAAAAAAACGAGCTAAGTAAAAGCTGCGAAACGACACGAGCCGGTATGTATTTTTATCCCACACATCGTGTAAAAAAAAAAACAAAAAAATAATCATAAATCCAGATCTCGAGAAAGAGAGAAAAAGCGAAAGTGAGAGGATGACTCATCGAAGGAAGTGAACCAGCTGCGAAAACAATACGATATAAACTTATTATTTTACAAGCCAACGAGAAAAATTTCGTAGTTTAAACAAAAATATATATATATATAAATATTATTGAATTTGAAAGAAAGAAAAAGAAAAAAAAAAAAAAAAAAAAAAAAAAAATTGTATCTATGATACGCGATTTTGTTGTTTTTACGTTAGTTTATAATAATTTAGTAATTTGAATACGGGCTCTGAATCGACTTGGAAAGTTTCTCGTACCGAACATGTTTGCGACAATTGTATTGGTCATTAAATTTTAGGGTCACGGTTTGAGATTCTCCAAAAAATTAATCACTCTTTTTGAATCTATGGTTTTTCAAATATTTTTTCAACATCACTAAATTACCGAGAGGCCGGTTTTATATTTAATTTTGAGACATTTTATACAAGATGAATAATTTTCAAGCAACACAAATATATGTTCGCGTTTGCATGAACTAGCCTGGAAAAACTGGATGATGAATTTTTAGCTTGGAAAAAATTGTGCAATATCGATGATTTTCCGTTATGAAAGAAATATTAATATTTCACTTCTATACAAGCATTCACAGTTTTTCCACAATTTCTTGTTCCAATGAATTACTCCATTATGATCGTTGGACTGAGAACATTGTTCATCATTTCATGCAAACGCGCAGCCAGATTTTTTTGTTTAATTTCTTTTAAATGTTATTCCCTTGTTTCTAATATTCTTATGTAAATACATAAATATATTCTACAGATCTATAGGCTATATAATGTATACATAATCAATATTGTATTATATTGATAACGATTTGTGGTATATTACAAATATGAAAAAAAAAATATATATATATGTGTATATATATATATATATATATATACATATATAATAGGATACAAAAAAAATATAATTATTATTGATTATTGCGTAAATGATAAGATATTGTTTATCAACGTTTGCCAGAAGAGCCCCATTAACATTACTCTTGGAGCAAGGCGCATTGATACGAGTTATCACAAGATACGATACACGCAACTTAAATTCCCCTTTACCTGCTGGATTCTCTCTCTTGTTCATGTACAATCCTCCACGATACACGAGAGTGACACGATTTTACAACATTAATCATATAATTGCATAAACCTGTAATAAACAAGAAAAAAAACGATAGAAACTAGAAACTATTGAGCATATTAATAGTAGTAATAGCACTACGCATCAAATGCTAATATATGATGGTGATTTGCAATGAATTTACGTTCATTATTATTGTTTTATGTACAAAGACTTAATTAAACGTTTTCAGTCCCAGCAATGACTTGAGAGTATTGTTATTCATTTAATATCCTCATAAAACGATAAATCCTGCGGAAAACTTTTTGGTAAATCCGATTTGTACTATGTAAAATCTCCAGAAGCTACTGCAGCTAATTCGGAAAGACGGGAGAGGTAAATATCGAAGCATATATTTTTAGGGAGCAAACAGACATTACCGTAAAGTTAACCGTTTCACTATACCTTTTTTATTATTTTATGTATCCAATCGATTGGTGGTGATGGGTAGCGCAATTAAAACATTTGGTGGTCAATTGTTCTTTGTTAATTAAGCAATTAAAAGTTTTGGGGTAGAGTTAGCCGGATCACTTTTTATTTTCAACCGAATAGGGTCTATGAGGGTTTCTTCGATACGTAATCGTTTGGTGGTCACGAATAATCTATTTACAACGTTTTGGTGGTCCGTAGATTATATAAAAAATAAATAATAAACAATTTGAACCTAGGTACTGGGGGTGACTTGCTGAACGGTGTGAACCGGGTCGCAAACAGTTGGATAAATATATTATTTCTTATCTCATTTCATCCTAATTAGTCTCAATTCAAAGAAAATCGTTTGGTGGTGATTGGAAGTCTAATTACAACGTTTAGTAGTCAATATTTTTTTTTTGCACGGTTAAAAAATTATATGCTATGTGCTAAAAAATAATGAAAAAGTTATAGTGAAACTTTACGGTAGTGTCGTCACAACGCACCCGTGGAGCGCAGCTCCAACTCTTTTCACTGTCAGTGCCGTCTAGTGCGAAGCGAGCCGGCTGCGCCACGAAATAGGCCAACAATGCTTCTACATTGCCCGAGCGTCGGAACGCGAATGACACGCGCGGCAAGTGCGGCGCAGCCGGCTCGCTCCGCACTAGCCGGCACTGACAGTAAAAAGAGTGGGAGCTGCGCTCCAAGGGTGCGTTGTGACCAGTCGTGGTCTACCATAAAGTTTCACTATAACTTTTTCATTATTTTTACCAAATCTTTTAATTACGCTGCCAATCACCACCAAACGACCACCAATCGATTGGATATATAAAATAATACAAAAGTTATAGTGAAACGGCTAACTTTACGGTAATCAAATACACAATTCATATTTTTTTTAACACAAGTACTATATTTTTATTTAAAATTAATTTAGGAGGTACATTTATATACATAAAAAATGTATTTACCGATACAATAACTATTTATACGCAACATAGACACTACTTCGTGCTCATGTCTTAAACATTATATATATATATATAGATTTTCATCACTTATATTCAACATTCAATGTAGCCTTACATGATTTAGTGTGTAACGAGTATGCTACGTATGGATATCGGAATGTTTGTAAGTTTTTTGTCGTTTCAAGTTTGAACTCAATCACGAATATATATATCGGTAGGAGAATATACCAACTGGTCATGTGGCTCATTAAAAAGAAGTACGTCGACCGTAGACAACACAAATTGTAGGCCTTCTGTGATTGGGACGATATATATATATATATATATATATATATATATATATATATATATATATATATATAATATTTTTTTTCCTTCACATGTTGGCATTCGCACGGTCTATCATTATTTTTCGAACACACACAATTTTTGTTGTTTATATCTGTTTTTCCTTCTCCTCTGTCAACTTTTGTCACGATCTCATGACTGAATAACAACTCTAACTTTGAGTCGTACACAAGGATCGGACGCGTATTTTTATTTTATTTTATTTTGCTCTTACGGATCATAAATAGTTAAATATATAATATACATATTAATTATATGTTATAACACTGCAATAGAACGTTTCACATCTTACAGGGTAAGTATCCCAGTTTATGAGGTTTAAACATTGTCAAATTATTCAGACGTACCTGAAGACAGTCAAATGAATCATGTGACCATGAATTTTATCATTAAAAAGTTGTAAGCTGTCTTTGACTGTCCATCAACTGGGACACGAATGCCAAACTATGTTTTACATTTAAAAAGAAAAGTATTTTTACAAATTTCACGTTTTTTCTCTCTACGTTAATTCATGTTGTATGATGTATACACACATAAGCTGGGCTTGCGCGTCCTATGATAATAATAACGATTTTTTTTAGTTTTTTTTTTTTTCGAATACTTGTAGAGCAACATTCAACAGACATTTGAGATTCCTGGGATAGAATAATATCTGTGTCCACAATATATATATATATATATAGATATATATATATATATTTTTCCCAATATAATAATATATATTTATACGCTTTTTTCGTATTACAAAATCTATATATGTATATATATATATATATAGTATCTTTTCATTCGTTTTTTTGTTGTAATAATAAATTTCATATATCTTCATTTGTTTAAATCGTAAAATGCATGACAAAAATAAATGCTTGTATTTTCAAATTACATTCATTCTCTCTCTCTCTCTCCCCCTTCCTTCCTCGCCGTTTCCCCATATACTCTCGATTAACAGTATTTTAATTAACTTTTTACAAAGTATCACAAAAATCGCACCAGCCTTTGTTCGCAGCAGATAAAACCGAGTCATAATAAAACCAATTGAAGAAACTTCTGTTTCTTCAATTGAGCATAGAAATAGAAGAAGAATCAATCTGCGTAAGTTTCATGAGTGAAGGAGAAGTCTAACGCGGCCTCAATTAAATTGTTACCACTTTGTGTCCAAATATATAGATCATTTTTCGTTTTCTGAAATAAATCGGAAGAAAAACAAACAAACAAAATGTATAGAGTCAAAGAAGAGCGAACGTTTGATCTCTGCCGGTGTTCTGGGGCGTTTGAACTGTATTTTATCACACCTTTTCCAAATGAGATATATCCCTCAAGTATATATTTACTGTCTAGGGAACGATTTATAATGCGTATCGAACGTGTTTACGTCCCCCTTGTTTAACGATATTTCAACGCCCCTTTCTCTCTCTCTCTCTCTCTCTCTCTCTCTCTCTCTCACTTTCTCATTTCGACACGTTGATCGAATTAGACAGGGCAAACAGATAAAAATAACACGTGTGAAAAATTCCACTGCTTGGGAACATAGCACAGTTAAGAATGATTCAAGCGTACAAGTTTATTTTATTGGGGAGCGAAATAAAAGCGCCAGTGGCCAGCACAATGCGCCTTAACGCGCTTCTCTTTGCATTTCATGCAGAGGTACGAATAAATCTTATAACGCTTCTACTGTCTTTTTTTTTGTTTTTTTTTTCCCCATCGACTCTCATTCGCACATCATTTCAGGCTATACCTGAAGGTGTAAACTGTACACACGAACTCTTTTGAAAATACATTTTCCCTCGTTTCGCGCTGCAGCGCTTTTTTCCTAGGGAAGCTTTGCAATTGTGACTGAAATCATATTATTTTTTTTTCTTTTCCACACCACGCGGGAATTTTACGTTTTTTTTTAATGGACAAGGCTATCGCGAGCACGGTTTCTGAAATTTGTTTCGTTGGTCCGTTCATTAGGAGTGCTTCATTAGCTTCATCATCCGATTCATTCGTTGTTCTTTTTTTTCCATTTACTTCAAAAATACACAGGATATACCATTAGAAACATCTGTAAAACGTGTAGCTCTTAATTACGTACGATCAAGCGTTATTTTTTTTCTTTTTCGGTTAAAATGTCGCATACTCAACGAAATCCGTTGGCTCTGAGAGAGCACGACAAACACTTGACATTATATACTCAGAGATTTCATTGTCTCAAGATGAATAGGATCGACTAACGTCAGTGGGGGAATATCGTATTTATCTACGTGTTTTTTTTTTTTTTTTTTTTTTTTCTTTTTTTTTATGTGCACACAATTCAATGAGACATCATGCCTCGTATTTTGCCCCGTAGTGGTGCATTGGGGGATGAATACTTTAAGGGCAAAATATAAAATCCCGTCATTGGAGTCGAAAGTATCTTGAGTGTGAAAGAAAATTCTTGCCCCCACAAACAATCCAGACCCAATATTTTTTTCTTTCTCCCCAATAATTTAAAATACACGATTGCAAAGAATAAACCTGTAATAGTACTCAAAATATGTCCAGGAAATTTTTCTTGCCTGTTGATGTATGCAACGTGCTCAGATCGCCTCACCCCTGTGAGGCGATCCGAGATATAGTCCCTACTATATCTCGTCGATAAAAGTATGCGACACGACAGTTGTAAGAATTATCGATAAATTAACGATCCATCGGTCGGGAACATCGATCGGTGTTGTCTCCAAGGACGAAAGTAAAAGACAAAACGATTTCACGAATCGTTAGCCACGTGGACTTTCACTTGGCCTCGTCCTGTTCCATTGGCTCTTCCGAAACTTCGCGTGAATGTTCCGGCGTAGTTCTGCAAATTCGAGAGAGAAACACAGAGATGATGAGGATTGCTCATGAGTAAAAAAAAAAAAAAAAAAAAAAAAAAAAATCGGTTCACAAGCAGCGTCGAATTTTATGATCGATAAATTCGAGACATAGTGGAATTTTTTTTTTTTTTTTGTATATACTTACGAGAGATTGGTTGGTTGTTGCATAGAGAGCGAAGCCATTGCCGATACCGTTTCAATCTCATCGTGTTCCTTTTGACTCGCTGTTACGGCGCTCATACCAACAGTGTGGGCCGCCAACTTGACGCATGGCCAGTGTGACATCTGGTGTTAAAAAAAAAAAAAAAAAAAAAAAAAAAAAAAAAAAAAAAAAAAAAAAATGAGTTAAAAGTTCAGCATTTTTGTAGATTTTTTTTCAAAATTCGAACGACAATCAAATTGAAGCAAATCTAAGACTATGTACGCGAAATAATGAGGGAAAAAATGGTGAAAAGTGGAATTTGCACATTGCTTTTTGCTCCTTAGTTTTAATCCGTTTACAAAGTTTCTCTATGAGCAAATTAAAATTTAGAAATCCGCTTGCTGCAGGATGTTTTATGAATGGAGGGCACACATTTGTTAATGTGTAAATTTCAATTCGCAGACGTTTTCTTATTTATTTATTTATTTTAAAGTTCACCTGAATTGCGATAGTTTTTTGTAGGGTGTCGATGGCATTTTGACAGGGTGCACGAGTGAGTTCCTCGTCTCGAAGAGAACTCGGCTCATCACCGAGGAGAGCACGAACGCATTCTTGGGCAGAATCGCATATTGCGGCAAGATCATAGCCACCCTCGAGAGCGAGTACGACTTTGCCATCGGCAAGTTCGAGAAGCTGCTGGGTCATGTGTCCAAAACAGGCGGGACTGACTTTGTAGCCACCCAAAGGCGCTGGATGACCAATAGCTGCATCAAAACCGGCAGAAACGATAACGACGTCTGGATCAAATTCCTTGGCGATTGGCATTACGATAGTACGAAAAGCTGCGAGATATTCGGCATCGCCCATCGGTGGATTTAATCCACCTGACCAGGAGACATTGACGTTGTAACCGAGACCTTCGCCAGCTCCGCACTCAGTTGGGCCGCCCGTGCCGGGAAAAAAATTACCGTCGTCGTGCCTGTGTATCGAGAGATACAAAACTCTTGGATCGTCGTAAAACATTTGTTGCGTGCCATTTCCATGATGAACGTCCTAGTGAAAATAAACCAAAATTTTACAAATTACTTATCACGATATCGTCAAACCGCAATTTATACTATGAAATCATTGAAAAAAACTGATGAAATAATTTGCAGAGTCACCAAGCATGAATTATTTTGTGAGATGATTGAAGAAAATTTCTAAACTGATTTTCAATGTCTCAAATGGAATTTGCATTATAAGATCAATAAGCGAGAATAATAATCAATCTCTCTTACCCAGTCTAAAATCAATATTTTTCTGGTGTCCAATTTTTGTTGCAAAAGCTTGGCTGCTATCGCGACGGAATTGAAGAAACAAAAGCCCATTGCCTGATTGGTTTCGGCATGATGACCAGGCGGTCGTACGACCGCAAACCCATTTTTTATGTCACCCATTGCAGCTTTGAAAGCTAAATCAACGACGCATCCAACAGCCATTCGAGCTGCTGGTGCGGTATGAAGCTCGTTCCATGTTGTGTCGGAATCAACGCCAACCCCACCACAAGGCAATCTCACAAAGCTCTTGATCGGCAACTGAGACAGCTTGGACATATCCAATTTTTGGCGATTCAGTGGATTTGTACCTGTAAAAGTATAAATGAGCAGTGAGTAATGAATGAATTTATATGGTTAGAGAACGCGGTGGACGATATCAATCAAGTGTGCATACTTAAATCCAGTTTTTTCAATTTTGGAATGTGTTTATTGGACTATTGAACAATCATACCATTAAGCAATTAGACCACTAAACAATTTTGCTATTAAAAAAAAAAAAAAAAGCAACTGCATCGTTGAGTTATTGGATCATTTGGCAATTGTACTATTGACCATTGTATACTATTTTACCATTGAGCAATTAGACTCCTGGACAATTATGCCATTAAAAAAAAAGCAACATTAGGGAATTATGTCATTGAGTTATGGTACCGTTTGACAGGTGTACTATTGACAATTATGCCATTCAAAAAATAGTACCATTAAGAAATTGTATAATTGACCAATTGTAGCAGAAAACTTGAACTGCTGCAGGAGATAAATTCTTACCGAACAAGAGAGCATGAGCCTCGCTGTGACAGCTTTGAATTTCCTCGAGCGTTGCTTTGCGCGATCTCACACGATCGCATCGTTGCAAAAGTCCAGTCTCGGAGAGCCTCGCCCAGACACTCTGCAATCTACCGCCGTGTTCAGGGTGTCCCCTGACAGTCTCGCCACATACACATGCGTGCTTCAGCATCAGCGGATCGTAGGCTAGACCAGTGGTAGGTCGATGAGGTGACCCACGGGCAAAAACGTCCCCACCGGTAGCCTGAGGTCCTTATTATAATACAAGCCCAATTATTCGTCATGGGATCATTCCAATGATTAAAGTTCGTATCAAGAGGCACGAACTCAAATTATTAAGCTTGAGGTGATGCAAAACCCTTTTTGGCTGCTAACAAAAACTATAATTCATTAATTTTTTTTTCACGACGCATTGAAATTTTAGAAAAAGTAGACAAAAGCTACTATCGCCGATTAATTTCGCATGTTCTCTGCATTTGCTTTTTTTTTTTTTTTTTTTTTTTCTCGAAAAGCCGAATTTTCAATGCACCTGGGAAAAAAATTGATGCAATTTTTTTCTTAAACGGTAATAAATTCGGGTTTTCCCATCGTCTCAGAGCCGACTGATATTACGGACAAAAGCAAATTAGATTTATCTGGCGTTCGGCCATTCTTGACGCAAAAACCTCCTTAGCTTTTACTATAAAATATTAAGCATTAAGAAGAAAATACGGAAACGCGTTACTGACGTTACTGACCAAGTCATTGTTGACATCGTTTCAATTGAAACTGTACGTATGAGCAACAAGAGCATACCTAAGTGAACGAGAGGACTGGAGAGTGCTCTGGAAAGTGGTCTGGCCGATTGTGGCGATCTTCCGCCAACGTAAGCCGGTGATTCATTGACTTGAAGGGTGTGTCGCATCATCAAATCCCTCTGCTGTTGAAGAAACTGTTCGCGATCTCTTTGCTGCTTCGATATCTCACTTTCCTCGGGCAATTCTTTTTTTCCCGTGAGATCTATCACCTCGGATTCCTCACTCTCGGATGCCTCGTCGAGCTGATTAGCCTGACCTCCCCGTGATACGACTCGCGTCAATACCGTCTGTCTTATCTGCTGTTTGAGATAATTGTGAGCCTGCTGCTGATCATGAAGTTGTTTCTCAGCGAGATATTCCTCATAGTGGGTCGGTGGTGCTATCATACCACCCTGAAGCATCGGATGACCCAGTGGCAATGGCGCCGATTGAGTTCTGCCTGAATATCGAGCAATATTTCCATATTTTAGAACATTTTATTGTCGAGATTTTGATTTTTCAGAACGTCTCGTGACGCTACTCGTAAGATAATCCATTTTTATTGAAAATTAGCTTCAATTTCATTGATAGTAATTGTTTTTATCTTTTCTTTTTTTCTTTTTTTTTGCAGTAGAAGAAAAAACTGATGAAACTGAAAAATGGTTGTCTTCCAAGTGCGTTAACGCTACGAACGGGATACCGGTAGAAATAAAGTTTGAACATACTACCTAAAGGCCGGTGACCAGCCTTATGCAGTCTTGCGTGTGCTACTTGTGTATCGGTTATCGGTGCACCGTAAATTGTACTGTGCCTGCTACTTTGTTGTTCCAAATTTTGCATCTGTTTGTGTATGTAAGAAGGCTCGGCCTCGATCACCGTTAATGAAGGATAAAATGGCAAAGTACCCGGCAACATTTGCCCCGTAAGTGGCATTCCAAGACGCGCGGTAAATGCGGCACGTACTTCCGCTTCGGAGACGGGTGCCAGTTTTGTGCCACTCTGAAGTTTAATTGGAAAAAAAAAAAAAAAAAAAAAAAAAAAAAAAAAAAAAAAAAAAGTTATACACAAGCGAAAATATCCATGAATTTAAAAAATTGTTATTTTTACTTAATCAATTTTTATGAAAATCATCTTGATTAAAGGCGAATCATTCGTTTACTAATGAGCCAAATTTCAGGTGATCTAAATAACTGTTTAAACTTTTGAGACCTTTTTCAATACTTAAGCATAAAAATCTAGGCAATATTTTTCCATCACCATAAATCGTCCTTAAAAAACAAATGAAACAATTAAGTGTTAAAAGTCCATACCGAGGATGAACTGGATGGTACGTGAGGTATGCCCAATGAGATATTGGGCATGGACGGTGAGCTAAAGAGCGAGAGATCGGACAGACTTCCTTGCTGGCTGCTGCTTGTCAATGGCCCACCATAAGGAGTATTTTCACTTTCCTGAAATTCAAAAATCATTTTAAAAAACTATAAAATTTGGTCAGGCGATCGAAGCATATAAAAGTTATTCTCGTGACTGACCTCTTGAATCGGTGTGTTGCTTCCGGCTGTCGGACTTGCTTGTGAATTATTAACGGTGGACGGCGAATTGGGACCGGATTCGGGATTACTGCCAGAATCTACAAAACATTTAGCAAACATTCGATTAGCGAAAATTTCATTCTCATTTATTTCAAAACTTATGAATTAAACTTGACGGTATGAAAAAAAAAGTATGATCGTACGAATAAATTTGACTGGGACTGAAAAAATTCAAGGCACGTGATTGATCGACGTAAAAAAAAAAAAAAAAAAAAAAATTAAAAGACAAAAACCGGAAATTTGTTTCCGAATTTGTCCATAAATTGCCGATAAAATACGGATTAAGAAAACCCTAACGTACATAGTATAAAATTTCTAATTGAGTGTGTATGTGTGGTGTGTGTGCGTGGAAAAGCTAAACGTATGTTAATAATCTCTTATCATGCGGTTACTGGACACTGGCAAAATTCAATTCAACAATCAATTAATAAGAAAGAAAAAAAAAACGGGTGCAACAAATATTCGTAAATTTCGATGATCGATAAAATTTAGCAAAAAGATTTCTTTAAGAAAATATAATTCCTAAAACGTATATCTATATATATTATGGAGAGTTAAAAAAAATATGGATACTTATGAAAAAACAAATAAAATTGGAAAATATCCGGTAAATTATTATTATTTTTGTTCCTTTCTTTTCTTTTAGTAAAATTAAATTTTACTCCAAGACACGGTAGTCGAGATTGGAATTGCAGAGAGCGAAGGTTGTACGACTGAGAGATAGATAAGGGCAATTAGTATAGGACGTACTTGCTAATAGTGACTTCCGCTTGAGATGCGAGAGTAGTCGATCCTTCCGGCGTGCCGTAAGAGGTGAATTTCTCGACGCTGCCAAGTTCCTCTCCATGACACGCTGCTTTAGCCGGACCTTCAGCAGGTTCGGCTCCGAAGCTGGCCAATTTCAGCCGGGTGTTAGTCATCATACCAAATAAACGTATACGCAAACCAGTCGTACAGCGACGACTGTCAGACATGATTCTCACACGACTCACAAACGTACACGAATCTCTCTCTCTCTCCCTCTCTCTCTCTCTCTCTCTCTCTCACACACACACACACACGCGCGCGCACATATATATATATATATATATATATATATATATATATATACGTATATGTACACATATAGATATATGGATCAACGAAGGATAAGCAATTTTGTGATCGATCGATGTCCTTCTCTTCCTTCCTCCCGTTTTTGTCTCTTTCTGTTACGAATTTTTTGTCTCTCTCCCTCTCTCTCTCCCACTCTCCTTGTATCATTAAAATTCATACAATTATTTTGTATCCAAAACGCGACTAAATGACGACAAATGAATAAAAATTCTGGTAAGGCCAGAAGGACGTCGTTAGGCCACACTATTATCGTATTAGGAGAATTTCATACGCATTCGCTTTGCACGCTAAATAGTTCGAGGCGAAAATCGCAAACACTTTTTTTTCTCGACTAAAAACAAAAAAAAAAAAAAAACTTTGCACAAATCGCGTTACTCGCATCGTCTCAACTCACGAGTTTTATCTCTCGTTGTATCTTTTTTTCTTTTTACGCTTGTAGTTTTAACAAAGAATTCAACGAGTCTCGACGACGAGAGAATCATGCTTTAAGTAGGCATTTTTTTTTTTCTACCAACACAGACCATTCGGACAAAGTATATACAACACACCGTAAAAATAAAATAAAAAAAGGTACTTTATTAAAACTTTATTTACCTGTTTTCCTCAGTGGAAAGTCATCGCCGAATTTCTCCTGCAACATTTGCGGCATTCTGTAGGGATGAGCGGCATTTCCGGTGCTGCCGGATTCTGACTGGGGCTGAAGCCTGTTTATGCAAATGAGAGGATCATAATTTTTGCAGTTATTCTTGGTTTTTTTTTTTTTTTTTTTTTTTTTTTTTTCATCTCAAGGTACGAAAATTTGATTTAAAAATTATATTGTAAATATTTGTCATAAAAAAAAAAAAAAAGAAAACAAAAAGCCGGGATTAATTCAAGGGTGGCCACGTCTCGTTACTTTGAAATAGATGCATTATAGTTTATTAATCTTATGATTTAATTGATATCAACTATTTTACTAAACCTACCCAAATTGAACATCCTTAAATGTAAATAAATTTGTATTGATAAAACAAATATATTTTTTGACAACGTTACAGGAAAAAAGTATTGTAAGAAGAAAAATAACGGTGAACGGAGTATGAAGAAGTCAATTATTTATTATACATTCATTTCAACGGATTCGGCATATATATATATTTTCTTTTCAAAATGATCCTTTATCGTTTTTGATAAAAAGTTTAGGGCATGTAATAAATATTTTATAAACGTTTGGATAAATAAATAGTGAGTGCCATTTCAAAGTAAGAAAATAGTGGCCTTTTTAAATTTACTGAAGTTATAGAGAATATCAATAACGATTTTAGTAAAGATAGGAAGTTTTGGTTATCGTCGAGAGATATTATCGCAATATACGGAGAAATATTCTTCTCGTACACGAGACGTTGCTAAATGGATGGACTAGGACAGGTTTGCGCTATTATTGTTTCGTCGACGACCACCAACGCAAACGATAAAATTGAAATGGGTTTGGGTACAGTCCATTTTCGAATTCTATTAAAAACGATCGTTACAATTTGGCGAAACTCTCATTTCTACCTGACAGCGTGAAGGCATAAAAAATTCACGAGGCATTTATTCGGCCCCGAATACACTGAAAATCTGGAATATCTCATGTAACAAGAGTATAAAATTATTATTATATCGGTTAGAATGGAAGATGGAAAGATTGAATTCGATTAAAATGAGACGATTGAAAAATTTGATTGCAAACGGATTATAATTGACTTTGGTATTCACGTAATTCGATGATAAATATTATGTGCGTTAAGACACTTGAATATATTCTTTGGTCTGTTTTAGTAGCTCTATTTCAGATTCGCCTTTATTTTTTTTTTTTTTTTTTTTTTTTTTTTTTTTTTGTATAACCAACCCAAATCGACCAGTCAGTGAAACGCTTACAATTATTTTTTTTTCTTTTCTGGATTGAAGGAGATTCGGTATTAAAGTTAATATCATCTCGTCCCAGAAGAGAAATGGTGGGTATAAAAGTTAGAAGGGTTAACTGGGAGGCTCGTGAGTCGCCAAGAGCATATAATTTGTCTGGATTTTGTGAGAGAAACGCGATTAAAATGAGAGGATTAGAAAATACAATTGCAATTGATTATAAATTGACTATATTAATTCCAGTCAGAGAATTCGAAATTCTAATATACCTCGAGAGACTTGTAAGTACTTGTAACTTTCATCTCTTTTTTAGGCGTTCAAATTTCTGATTCGTTTTTTAATATTACAAATAAATGTTTTTTTTTCATTCAACAACGAAGATAAGTCGACGAGTGAATTAATCGTTTAGATTTTTTTAAGATTAATTTAACGAGACTTGGAATTGTCGTAAATTTTATTTTCTCCCTGACGAAAATGGTGAATATGAAATTAGAAGGGCATAGTGAAGGCTCGTGCCACCGTGCGTCAGTGAGAGTACATAATCAGTTGGATTTTGTGAACGAAACGTGCCAAAGTGCACGTAGGCCCGACAAGTGGATTTCCATTGCGGCCCTTGACAATCCTCAACTCTCGTTTTTTTTCATCTGACTTCGAGATTTCACGTAAACACTATAAAAAAAAAAAAAAAAAAAAAAAAAAAAAAAACGAGACTGTCCAATGTCAGTCGTGGCCAACATTTTTGGCCAAAAATAAATTGTCGGTTTCTCGGTACGGAGAAATAATTTACATTTTATGCTCCCTGACATCTTTCTATAAAATTAACTAACGATCGTTCGAAATAGGCACAAATAAAATAGAACGAGAGATGAAATAATTTTTTTTAACAGATTTCATGTAAAATGATGAATAAGGGATATATATTGGTATATTGTTTTTTTTTTTATTATTTACGTACCAACTTCTGTAACCTGCCGATCCGGGCACTGCGCCATTAGCCGCTACCGCAGCTTCTCTTTGCATTTTCTGCACCAGAAAACTCTACAACGAGGTAAAGAGAAAAAATATTTAAGGATCAGAACGACGAGGAGTGTTCATAGAATTTGTTATTGTCACTTGGCTTGCCCAAAGAAAAATTATGTAATGCGATAAACAAAATTTAGCAACAAACGAAATTCGAATAGTTTCGAAATCGCTTCAACGAACTGTTATTTACTATTTAGTCGTTCCATTCAGCTTTGTTTAATTAAATTCATTATTCTAATAAAAGAAAATTGATTAGACACGAGTCAAATTCAATAATTTCGATATCATTTTTCACATTTGGAATTTTAATCTTATCGATTATTTCATCGAAAATTTTCTAATATTTTTGTTTGTTTTCTCATTTCTCGGATTTTTTTTTTTTTTTTTTTTTTTTTTTCAATTACCCTGACACGCTGCTTGACTTCCGTTGATGCATTTGCGCTGTGATCCTGCTTGTCCTTTTTTCTCAGTGCCTCCAGTCTCTCCTTCTCCTTTATCTGTTCCTCGAGCTGTTTTTGCTGTTCCCAGGCCTACCAACAAATAAGTTGCTTTTTAGGTAACAAAATACTAAAAGAAAAAAAAAGTTCAAATTTGCAGGATTTTCGTAACTTCATTTGAGCTAAAAAAAAAAAAAAATCGAAAATGAAACTTTTCATACTTTTCAGCTTTGTGATTATGACTTTTTGAGGTAATTTTTCCAGTTTCGAATTTAATTGACGAAAAAAAAAAATTTACAACCGAATTCGCCTCCTTAATACGAAAAAAAAAGCTTTTATTTATCTTCACGTAAAAGAAGACCAAAAGATATTCAGAATTGTCGCTTGAGATAGTAAAAGTGCCTATTTAGATTTGGTCTCGTTGATAAGAGAATAACTATCTGTCGCCCTGCTCGTAAACTCCTGGACTATCCATGGGGAGGAGCTTATCTCGCACGAGTGAATGGCCGACTGTAAAAAAGATTCTCTGCTTTCTGTATTTTACGTTGGCACACAATCGAGCTCAATATCGGAAGTTTCAACAAAATAGGAAAATTTGTCTGCTCACTAGCACCAAGAAAAATGGAACTCTACCCACAAAACAAAATTTTATACATGGTATAATATATATATGTATATATCTTGCATCAAATATATATTCAAAAAAAAAAATTCTGCATCTCAGATATATTTGAGGACACATGGGAAATGATATTCAAGAAATATTTCCAATACAAAATGAACGAAAAATTCTGTACGTCATACATATTTTTAAACCTACTTTCATTTCTAAGGAGTTCGTAAAAAAGAAAGAAAAAATCATTGTACAAAAAGATAGAAAATTAGATACAGTGACATCGATTATTTATTTCTTGCTGTACGGAATCTATGAATATTCAGAGTTGATTGCGATAAAATTCAGCGCGAGGTTTCACGTGACAGAATATACTCTCGGTCATTGTACAGGCGGTCTTTATTGTCCGATCAAGAGACTAGCTCGCTCGCCAATCTTACCAGCGAGAGAGAGAGAAAGAGGGGGGGAAGGGAGATAGAGAGATAGAATCCAGCTAGCAGCTGGCTTGGTGCTTGTGTGTGCCACGTCTGACCATTTTGTACTTTTCCACTGGCCGAGGGGGTCGATCGTGTGTGTAGCGGGGCAATGGACAGCCGAGTGTTACGAGACTCACTCATTTCACTATATGTAATTTATTGTTTTTTCTTATTTTTTTTTAGCAACTCAACATTTAACACGAAATGTAAGACAATCCTCAAATAGACGAAGGATAAATGTCGTATACTGAATCCCTGATTATTCATATATTACTTAAATATATTGTTTTTTTTTTAAATAATAAATCTCGCCTATTTTTAGATAGTTGAATAAATCATAAAACGCTTTTGAAAAGTATAAAAAATAGTTGGTTATACATAGACGCTGTGGTTCAATAAATATTCTGACTCAACGTCTAATTTCTTTTTTCTCTTTTTTTTTTTTTTTTAATCTGCATTTGAAATTGTACGCGGCGATATTGACTCTGATATAAGTGCGTCGCACTATCGTCAATCCATCGGCATTGCAAATGAGCTTCGCAGCCAATTTTACCATATATATATATATATAGTTGACACGATTTCAACACTTGCCATAGACACACATGCCAAGCTCGCCTATATGGGCGATTTAAATGAACCTCGAGCAGGCTCGTCTTGACAACCATTCGTGAATATTTAATTAATCGCTGTATACAGATTCACGATACATATAAATATGTATATACACTAATTTCGTGTTATAGGTACTGGAGCGCCCCTGCTTACATCAAGAGTGTCCATCAGTGAGTTAATTTTATTAAAACACACACACACACATTTTTTTTTTTTTTTTTTTTTTTTTTTTTTTTTTTTTTTTGCGTTTAGATATATTAAGTATCCTGGGAAGTCTGAGCTTCGTGTCACTTAAATGAGACTCCGCTGAACTCTGCCGTTATTCACTTATTTTACGATGTTTCTTTTTCTTTTTTCAGTAAAATGAGTCTATATATATATATATATGTATTATCATAAATACCAGAGTGTACGACTCGTCACACGTGCACAAGCCGCGCATTCCGATATCATCGACCGGGAAGAGTTACACACGTAATATATTTGCAATTACATATATGCGACAGGTGAAAGTTAACACATGGTTCGTCCACAGTCGAAAAACTTTTCTCGTGTCTATTTAATGCGTGGGTTTTTTTTGTTTTTTGTTTTTTTTTTTTAAGTGTCCCTTGGCAAATAGAAATAACAGTCTGATGTCAACAACTAATGTGTGAATATGGATCTGGAATAATCGAAATATCAACATTTGATCAATGAGAAAGTGACAGAAAAATAACGGCACGCAAATTAATTTTATTTTCGCGATTCAAAACATTTATAGAAGATAAAGTCCCATGTGTTTTTCTTCCCTTTAACCCATTCGAGACGGCGATTTTTTTCGAACACGGTCCCCAGGAGTGAATTTTTTTTTTCTTTATAGTTTTCATATTTAATTATTGCACAGACTGGGTGCAACCGGTCTCGAATGGGTTAAGGTCCCACCGCCCCCTGGGAAGCACGAAATTTGAGGCCTCGAGAAAAAAAGAGTAATCGATTATGTAAAGTCCGAACCACTTGGGCTGGTTTGTTTGGGCATAGATGGAACCATTCCATGTGCTGGGGCCCAAAATTAACTTGTCCTTGTAATTGGGAACTTTTAGACAGAATTTAGAAAATATATATATATATATATTTCGTTGGGAAAAGGCGTCTGGGCTTTTTAAAGAGTTAATTTATCAACGACAGAATTTTTTTTTTTTTTTTTTTTTTACTTTTATATACAAGAATGATAAAATTGAAAATTCGTATAAAAATGATTCATAATGAAAAAAAAAATAGGATCAATGATCTTTTAATATAATACACTTTATTTATTTAGTGGTTTTATCCGTATCTGTTGAAAAATATTTAAACGAGCTCGATCAATACACTACGAAGCGAATGAAAAACCTGTTTTTTTTTTTTTTTTTTTTTTTTTTTTTTTTTTTTCGAACGATTATATTCTATTAAAGTCATGGATTTCCGCATCGTCGGTTTTGGCCTTCAACTTCTCGCGGTATATTATCTCAAATGTTTTAAAAAATACGTTCACATTATGACAACGTCCTCGTCCATGAGACCACAAAGTAATGCTTCTAATACAAAGATAATCATTAAAATTAAATCATATACCATTTAAAAAGACTTAGTTTACAAATTTTTATCAAGAAAATAATTTTTTACTTCAATTATTTAAATCAAACGATGAATTAACAAATATGAAAAATTGCCAAGAAATTTATATTTATCAATTGTCTTTCTTAATGCCTATCTGATTTTCACCTGTTTTCAACTAAATAATCTCGTACGTGTATACACGATAAACGATATATCAATAATTTGGGGCATCGATTTTTATACGAGTCTATTTAACGTTACGAGAACAAACTGGGCAGGATAACACGCGAATCGATAACCTTCGAGCCCACGTCTTCGTATAAGTTCTATTAATAGAAAATACAGCCCCGGGCAACTATCAGCGACAGCAACAAAACGAGCAACAGTACACAAAATGGTAGAACTATGGGTGGGAGAGAGAGAGAGAAAGAGGAGTCGAATGTACGGTTTATGGGCTGTACGTGGATGGATTTCGTGAGCTCGTCTATCCCTACGCGAGAGTCTTATCTATATATATATATATATATGTGTGTGCGGATTGCACAAAGTATACTTTTATACATATATGTATATACATGGCAATTCAAGCAAATCGACGATTTTTTTTTCATTTTATTACGTTGTAAAAAAGAAAAAAAAAACATGATGAATTTTAAAATAAATAAGATATCTTTACAGCAGTTACCATTGAAGTTTTTAATTGGCATTATTAGCCTTCATAGACTATTTAGAATTTTTTTCCACCAAATTCTTTGTCGAAAAAGAAATTTTTTCAAGACTCTGCCGAAGATGGTTAAGTTATTCGAATTGATAATTAATTAATCATTTTATTAAAAAATTATTTTTTAACAGTTTTTTTTTCCTAAGTGAATACAGCCCCGTATATATACACACACACACGATTATTTATTACCGTCACTTGTGCAAAGGTACATTTAATTTCATGACATTCCCCGCGAGGAGAATTCGTGTCTTTTACGTTGGACATTTTGTGCATTATATCCGGGCAGGTTCTCTCACATACGAGTTTTAAAAATAAAATAATACCGTTTGCCACTTGCGGCTCTCACGTGGTCTTTGGTCAAACCTGTTTGCACGCAACGTCATCGCAATCATCGGGACCACCTTTTGCGACTACTTGTTGTTGTTGTTATTTTTGAATTTTGTTAAGAGCATAAAAACTTGGAGCAATTTTGTTTTTCTTACGGTAAATGGAAATTAAACATGAAACAATCAATCATGCCAATTTTTTTTTATAGTTTCACGAGAATCTCAGCAGGCAAGTGGATTATTAAAAAAAATATTTTACAAAATTGTAAAAAAATCGAACCTCGATAGTGTCTATTCAGAGAATTGTATGGCAGACTCTTCAATAATAGGAATTAAAAAATTGCAGTATTATCGGAATTATAATTATAAGGAATATACGATAAGAAGGATTTAAGTACACAACGAACAAGCAATTTTATTTCGATTAGATATTGCGTCCAGGAGTCTCGTAAACGCGATAACAATGAAGATTCGAAGCTCGATTGCCTCAACGAGATATAATTCTGATTAACGTGTGATGTGCCACGGATTTTCCCTCTCTCTCTCTCTTGCTCCGTCGTGAGCGCCCACTAATGCCATAATTCTCATACATATGCCTATTGCACGCATCACTTTAAGGTCAAGCAATGCGATCATTTTTCAAATAATTCACTAAAAACAAAGTAATTATTCTTTCATGAATATTAAATATTGTTACGATTCATTATTACCAATTTTGTTGAAAAGAATTCTCTATCCATTTTCATTCGTCGTCTTGGTAATAAAAAAAATTAGAAAAAATTAGAAAAAAAGAAATTGTCGAAGAGAGAAATAAATTCAGTATCAGCATCATAAATGGTAAATATTAATGTTTCAAATTGCCTGGAGATAAAATTTCCGTCCGTCAAATTGATATATAGTTCGTGGACGATAAATAATAAAAAATCTTTACTTTTTACCAGAGAGGA
>OY769908.1:0-87500 GCA_963669185.1 Dyspetes luteomarginatus | reverse complement strand
AGAAAAAACAGAATGAAATGGCTCGAACATTATAAAAATTTGCATCATCATATCTAAACATTCTTCAATATGATTCGTGCAAATATTTTGTGCGCACTGTTGGCTCAGTCTTGTTTATTTAAGACTTGTCACAAAGAACCAAAAAATATTGGGTACATTTTATATATAATATTTATAAACATATTTTTTTCGATCTATTTACGACAAGTCAACAGACTGAGATGATAAATGTTGTTAACTGGTAATACGCATGTTGATCATAACGCGCAAAGAAGCTCTGAGCGTCATAATGTATACGCAGATATTGATCATATTGAACTTTGCATCGTTGGAATCTAACGAAATTCGATGAAAAAATAAAAAACATTTATCACCATTTTCTTAGGAATTTTCATTCCTAAGATTATTTCATGCGATGAACAAGATATAATATGAACAATTGTCAAACTGCCCCAACCCCCGGACAAATTTCACCCTTGACAAGGGTTGAAATTTTTCTTCAAATTTCGTTGCATTCCAACAATGCAAACTTCAATGTCATAGATATTCGATATATGTATAGTTTACTGTTTCGATTGCGACGACGAACCCGTTGTCATATTACATACATTTTAGGATAACGTTATCTCTCCCCCTCTTTTTCTCGTTAGATTCGAATAGCGTCATTCACTTTTTTTTTTTTTAAATAATCGTAATTTGTTTTTTCATGCCGACGTCAGAGACTGAGCATCAAAGTTATTAGTACCCCCGTTACATTCGGACTTGCTAAGTGCCCTAAACGATCTATAATTTTACGAATACGTAAATATTGAATATATGTATAGTTTTCTGTTTTTGAACGATTGCGACGACGAACTCGTTGTCAGATTATTATATATATATATTTTAGTATAACGTTATCTCTCTCTTTCTCTCGTTAGATTGGAATAGTATAATCCACTTATTTTAAAAAAACTCAGTGAAAAAAATATAGCTAAGTGAAGTTGAGACATTTGAACGAACAGCCTGCACAAAGAAATATCCTTCAGTCAGCTGATTACAGTGAAACGCATTACTTCCGTCTATTTGCCCTGCGGGAGGCAGTCGGGAGTTAAAAATAGTCGTAATTTATTTTTTTATCCCCACGTCAGAGAGTGAACATCAAAGTTATATATACCCCCGTTAAGTCCGGACTTGCTCAATGCTCTAAACGATCTACATAACTATATAAAACCCATCATAAAATTAACCTACATGTATATATAAGCACTATAAGCACCCATTTAACGAGATTACTATTTTAGTGTGAATGACCATTTAATAGCGTACGATGTATACGGTCTACGTGCCATCGTGTCCTAAATTTTCGGCAAATACAACTTTTCTTTTTTTTTTCTTTTCTTTAACTACGAATCAGGAGCGTTTATTCACGGAAATTAAAATACTGTTATTATTATTCATAGTCGTATACCACCTTAATGCATGAAAATCTCATAGACATACATACGTGTGCGCAATGTGTATGGAGAAATCGTGTAACACGCGATAAGGAGGAAAGAGAAAGATGCAAAATGAAAATCGGAATGGCGTTCATTAATTTCCCCCGAGATCCACGTTCGTGCGGTTGCCGGAGACTTTTCCACGAATTCCTCACATGCTTTTCCGAGCGATAGTTTCTCACCACGTGCTGGCATCGTAATGCGTATATTGACTTTTGTGCATGCATGCAAATATTCACGAGCCAATTTTCAGGGTCAATGGGGAAATCCAAAAAATGTGTAAAATCGAGAGGGAGAGAGAGAGAGAGAGAGAAAGTAAGTTTGATGCATCGTTTTACCGATCGATCAATGAAGAGACTTAGATACTTTGGGTGATGCTCGAGTGATTAAGGACTCTAGAGAATCACAGGCAAACTCGTGCACCAGTCCGGAGGATTCAACGTGTAGGCCTTGAACTTGGCAGTGAAACTTTGTGATGTTCCACCGGAAGCCGAAACAGAGAGAGAGAGAGAGAGAGAGAGAGAGAGAGGGGGGGGGGGGTGCCTCCACGTGGCTCCACGGATCGAAATGGCGAATGGAATAAGAGGGGGAAGAACGAGAACCCTCTTGAAACTACTGCAGCGTGGCGAACGGAATGAGCGGATTTTATGGAACGAGGACGCGTCTCTCGGGTATTATATATCGCATAAAGGAACGAAAAAAGCTAACCAATGTTTTCACGGTTCAACATTTTGGTTTAATTTTGTTTTATAACACAATTCTTTCTCTTCGTATATTCTTTTGAATTAAAATTCATTAGATTCAGACAATCATTTAATTGAGTAAATTTAATGATTAAGTTAAAAAAGAAAAAAGTCTAGCAGCCCAATAGTTGTCAATTTTTGAGGCTCAATGGATAGAGAAATTGTATTGTTTTTATCAATATAGTCGATTAAATAGCCGATAAAATAAATACAAGACAGAGAGAGACAGATGGTGATGAAAATTTTAAAAGAAATGCGAGAGACATTGTTAAATATAGAAATTCTTCAGCTGTCCCAATATCGCACTGACTCAAATACGTACCTACGACATACACGCGAGAGAATGAAGAAAAAGATGGAGAAAAAAAAAAAAAAAAAAAAAAACCGCCCAAGGATCGTGACAACTTGTGGCAAAAGGTATATAGACGTCGTCGTGGTCGTTTCTCGCTTGACGATGGATATAAATAGTTGACCCACATTTGATCGTTCGAGTTCTTATCAACGTGTTTGTTCCCTCTGTCCCTCAATCGAGGTAAATAATGATTTATCTCGCAATCAAATAATCACATATATATATATATATATATATGTCATATTAGACTGATTAAAAATTCAATTTTTTGTCCCTTTCCCTTTTCTTCGTTTCTAATAATTTACGAAAATGATCGAAAAAATTTCAAAATCGTCATGGCGTATTTTTTCGATCTCTCTCTCTCTCTCTCTCTCTATATATATATACACACACACACACACACGCAGCCACACACAAGTATGTACACATATAAATTAAATTTTTAAGCAAGACGGTAAAAAATTTCGAGAGTTAAATGAGGTGTTAAGTAATGGCCTGATAAGGCGTTAATTGACGTCTTATCAAGACCGGATGTAACGCTTGAATTTTTCAACCAGGGAAAATGACATAATTTTTAGGTATATATTTTTGTACATTACCTCGAGTATCTTTTGCTGAAAGGCACGTCCATGAAGGGTCGATGGATCAGCGACTGCACCATGATAAGCACCGGATGTGAGTGTAGCAATTGCTCCACCGCCTCCACCGCCTCCTCCTCCTCCACCGCCGCCGCCGCCGCCGCCGCCGCCACCGCCACCTCCTCCGCCTCCACCAGTGCCGAGATCCCTTGGCCTCGGCATTGGCGAGCCTGGCGTGTCCCTTGCCATGTCTACACACACGAGACACACGTCCGGTAAATTCGATGGTGAAAAATATGGCGGTACTCGAATCACATTATTCATCACGTTTCTCGAGCAATAAGGACTAAAAGCACTTCCGTGCTCCAATGAAATCTTCATTTTTATCTTCTTCAATATTTCGTCCAATAAATTTCACGAGATATTGTGAAATTGGCAAGTCGCGTCAATATCAAAATGCTGCTAATAAACGAGAATTTGTATTTTCACTAATTTTTTTTCCAACTCATTTTTCACCGGTTATTCGTTTCTTTATCGAGTTCGATTGTGGATCCGTTTTTTTTTTTTTAAACACGCGTATGCACCGATTTTATTAATTTTTTTAACGATAAATCGATAAAATATCAACTTTTTATTTCATCCCGAGACTTTGTGGAAAAAAAAAAGAAACTCGTATTTAAAAAAAGATTAATATTCATTAATCTCGATCGTTTTATTTCATCACCGATGACGATGAATTTTTCGTCGAAGCAATTTCAAACTCGACCCGCGGTCAAGGAAAAAAGTCCGCCGTTTGTCACATCGATAAATTTAAACTAGCATACACATATTTGATTCCTAAACCACAAAATTAGAACAAAACATTTGATTACTGCGCAGTTTAAAAAAATTAGTTTTCATTTTCCGTCCTCAAGACGATTTGCCAAGTCACTGTGTCGCTCTCTGACGGTTTGATAATTCACGTATTACCGTTTTCATTAATTCGTGGTGTCTGATTATATTCAAGGTAGAAAAGAAAGAGAGAAAATCACACAAAACGAAGATTAGGATTTTTGTTTTTTATTTGTCACGGGCTAATTTTTGTCTCGATATACACGTGAGTCATGGCTAAATTTAAATTATTCGGTCGCTTAGTTCATCTCATAGGCGGGACAGAGCTCTTGCTCGTGTGTATAAAACGGCAATGAAAAAAAAAAAAAAAAAGAAAAAAAAAACACTGGAGAACGACATAATTTTTTCTCTCTCTCTCTCTCTCTCTCTTTCTCTCTGCCTCTCACGTGGAATTCCCAAGAGGGACCACGATAATCAACGTCCTTTCACAGTTGCGCACTTCCTCACAACAATGAATATTTTACGTCGTATCTGCGCTACGTCGTAAGAAACACGCATGAACCCAGCCAAGACACCCTCAGCTCCTTGAGCCTGTGATTTTTGACCTTGGAAACTTTCTCGAGCGATATAATTCCGACGTAATAAATGATGAGCAATATCAGAGCAATGACATAATAACGTGAAAAACGGTGATTTTTTTTTTTTCTTTCTCCGATGAAATCGTCTTTTTTTCGAAACTTTTGTAAAATGTACAAATTAAAACAAAAATTATTAATACGTGTATTTTAATTTATTTTTATTTTTATGTAGGATCGGACACGGAATTATCCACTAGCCGTCTGATCAGTCCGCGTATTTCTCCTTAAAGTTGCTTTACTTTATATTACTTTTTTTAAGATTCATTAATTTTTTTGTTTTCCATCCTTTAAGTAGAATTTCGAAATTATATAATTATCAATGAATTTGCAACTATTGTGCCAATACTGTATCGTTTATAAAGAGCATTCATTTTTGCTGAGATCAAGTTCGCGTGACGAGAGCAGAATAGCTACTGATGCCAAGCAGATCGTACAAAAGCGTCTCGCCGGCTGATAATTCTTTGTAAATAATTCCTGGAAGTCTACTGGCTCGTAATGCACGAAAGTAAAAGGGGAGGGGGTTAGGGTAGAGGAGAGTTGGTAGTTGGTATGGATTGTCGTGTTATGTGTGTTATCCACATCGTGGGTCGTGGCGGAGAGCACGAGAGAGAAAAATCGTGTTAAAGTTATAATACACAAGAGTGGCAAACATTTGGTGAGTGAGGAAATATGCGACGGCATGGGGTGGGGATCAATTACGTGGCACCCACGATCCGATTTTTTTTTTTTTTTTTTTTTTTTTTTTTTTTTTTTTTTTTCCCGCTATATCATTTTATATTTATTGAGAGGAAATTTTTTGAGTTTAAACATTTCGATATTTCTTGAAAAAAATATAATTGACATATGAGTCTTAAATTTCTTATATAAATGAACAAATAAATAAATAAATTGAATAAAGAATAAATGATTCGAGATAATTTTTCAAAATTCTATGTCATAAATAAACCATGAAATGTATTACATCGTTATTGAATAACGTGAAAAAAAAAAAAAAAGAAAAAAAAATTCACAGGTCTAAAATAAAAACGTTTGCTCACAGTCACGATAATATCGAAAGATGTTAATTCGCGATCACTTTCTGTCCACGTGAACTTTGTGAAAACCTCCTCCTTCTCGAGCTCAAGGAGAATTAATATGTAAACATATATATATATATATATATATATATATATGTATTTCCACTCGTGTTTCTTCAATACGGAAAAAAAAAAAAAAAAATGGTACCTAACCTACTTTCTATTCTTATACATTCGATCTAGATATAAAAAAAATTGCCTCAAGAACGATTTATTAAAAAATGTAAATAAGAGATGAGATAATTTACGAGCTGTTCAAAGTTGGAAATAGAATAAATGAAAAAACTTCAAAATTCTTTCCATCTGTATATATATATATATATATATATATATATCTACTATATCGCTGTATGAATACATGCGAGACAAATGCCGATCGACGGAAATTCATTAATACGTTTGAGTTATTAGATAGAAACTAAAAGATCGAATTGCCCAATCAAGAGCTGAGAGTCGTGACCCGACATGTGTCGGGTCGTGATTACACACGTATGTGGTCTTTGTTTTCTTCTTTCTTCTCCATTTGAGTGATCGACGTTCTATATATCTGACTGACTGTTTTTGCTCTTTGGTTCTTAAAAATTTCACGGTTCTTTTTTTTTCCAAATCTTTGATGTATTTATATCTAATAATATTGATTTCAATTTGCACCGGTTACCTTTGATCAACTCATCGACGACGTGGAATAGTTGCGAGAGTTTAAGCAATTTATTTAACCCAACAGGAGGAATTTGAACAAAGTGAGCTAGAGATTGCGTCAATTGAGTTGAGACAGTGAAATTGTTGAGATGGAAAATTCTCGTGACATATATATATATATATATTTTTTGCTGTTAATGACTTTTTTTTTAGGTCACCCACGGCTTTCTTAACTATATAGATATATTACATCAGATATCATCGTGACATTTGTGATTTCCCAATGAGGAGTCAAAGTTCTTATGATTTCATTGACTTTTTAACTGTTTGCATAATTTAATCCATCATGTGAATTCGCATATTTTAACTTCTCGGACACATTTTTAGTGGGGGGGGGGGGGGGGGGGACTCCCACGCCCTGGACAAAATTGCTGAATTTCCCTCCCGGGAGGGGGCGCTCTAAAACGTTGATAAAAACTCTCGGCTGGTAACAAAAACAGCAAACAACTTTTTTTTTTTTTTTTTTTCAATGGTGCGCGTTGAGTTATCGGTCAAAAAGCAAATTTAGACAACATGCGAAATTGATGGACGAACAGGTTGTCTGATATTCGTCATTTTACCGATAAATGTAATGAAGATTGGAAAAAAAAAGTTAGAGTTTTTGTTACCGATCGAGAGGGTTTTACCGCTGCCTGAAAATTTTACTCAGTCCATATGACCGGACCAGCTCAATTATGAAAACTTTGACTGTGCCATAATACGAATCTCTTTTTACCGAAGAATAATTCGTTTGATACGTTCAGAATTATTCGCGATATAAATTAAATCGTCTAATAATGTCATGCGCATCATCGAGTGTATATTTTTCTACGCCGTAAAAACATTCTGAGATTTGTAAAACAAGCCGAATGCCAGTTGATAAAGTATCCATCGTAAAATCAATCGGATAGATCAAAATCTCGTTTCATCTTGAAACAAAAGAAGAGACGATGCACGTATTTTATGCTGTTAATCTTTTTGATTCCATCAGAAGATTTGCGTTAAAAATAATAATAGTAATAATGATAATAATAATCATAATAATAATAATAATAATAATATCATTCTCATCAAATTGTATTACGAAATTTGTTAACATTGTTTTTGTGACTCACCCTTTTGAGGCAGGTGGGTAAAGGCAGACGTGATTTCGACGTTTCTATAGCCCACGTCTTCTGAAACAGATCAGTTATATTTATGATTATCGTTATGATCTACTCCGGTCAGGTGAAAAAAAAAAAAAAAAAAAAAAAAAAAAAACTCTTTGAAACTGTAATAATTCCGCTTGTTTTTTCGGGATCCGTGACGAAATATCGGTCACATGATAACGAAAGATCGTTATCACAATATCTTTGAAAAGTATGGGATAAGAATTCATTGAAATAATTTGAAACATTCGCAAGTGGCCCATAGCTTGGCTCTTTTTTCTTTTTGTTTTTTTTTTTAAATGCACCCAGTCTACAAATTTGAAGATAAGGAGCAATCCATAAAATGGTGAAGAATTCATACTTTTTCTGCTAATCTGTATATACATTTGGACGGAACGGAAATATAAATTTACGATGGAAATAATCGGATTATCGACATTATAAATTAACAATGGAAATAATCGTATTATCGACATTATAAATTGTCAACGGCGAATAATCGTCCGAAGAGACGGATAAGTGTTCGAGGAGCCTCGTCGTCGGTGGAAGTGAGAGAAGCTTTAACCAGTTTTGTTGTTCACACATGTTGAGAAAAGCGGGTCTTACGAAGGTTCAATTAAATATTGTCGATTATCTCCACGTCCATACATACATACAAAAATCCATATCACGTAATAATATACGATATATATATATATATATATACATGCTTGTATTATTTATGTCAGGTTTTCCACGTTATTTCAACGACTTAAAAAAAATCTTTTTATCTGATAAAATTAAATTCATACTGTCATAAATGAAGAATTGCTCGTATTAATAAAAAAAAAATATATATATATATAAAATTCTTTCAAGAAGAATACCTTGGCAATGTTGCATTTTTAAAGAACGAAAATTTGCAGTTTTTCTTTTAATGCTCTACAATAAAAACAATATTTGCCAATTTATTTAAATCATTGAAAAAAATTGTTTTTAAATTTAATGACCAAGTTCTATTGACAGTAATGTTTTTTTTTTTTTTTTTCGCTCACATTTGGTAGATTTTGTGCAAATTCATTTTATGAAACTTCCAGTCGCGACAAAAAAAAAAAAATACGAATATCCCCCATTATTTACGGCATAATAAATTTCAAACTATACAAGACTGTGCTGAGATGATATCATACCGATTTTTGGGAATGTTATGAGATAATTATTTTTTTGAATGACCGAAGCGGCGTGGAATGCCCCATACCGATCTATAGTATAATAATATCTGGCGCAGTTGTTTAACGAAAAACCGGTTAGTTATTAAGTTTAATCCGGTCTCCGAGGCAATGGCTAATATAACGAACGCTAGAGTTCCACGCTAGAGTGTGTGTGTGTGTGTGTGTGTGTGTGTGTGTACATACGGGGACGAGAAAAAAGGGTTGTGTGAGCATAGGTATATTATATATATATAAACACACTTGTGTGCCTGTGGTTAGCCAGGCAGTTTGTCTCTCGGGCAAAGTCATCCGGGCTCTATTTTAAGACCAAGGTCGACGTAGTTAAAAAAGACGTATCGGTACATTCATCGTGTGTTGCGACCTTCACGAGAGCTGTATACATGCGTATATAAATGAATTATTTTTTTTTCACTTAAAACTTTCATCATTGATCAAAGATTAATAGCCGATCTTGGGCGAACAGAATTTTTGTCGGTCTCTGCCGCTCGGTAAATCTTCATCTGGTTTTAAAAATTAATATTGACGATAGCATTGCTCAATAAGACATATGAACTAGGAAGGAATGTCTAGGAATTGCAATTACATTTCGTTGATCCTTGTCTCTTGTATTTTCATTATTCATTTATACTGAAACGAAACGTTATTTGAATAAATTATATTTATTCAAATATGAAATTTAGGAATTTGTTAGATACTCTTTACTCTTGCGATCCAGCAGCGGAGAGTTCGTGTACTAAAAGTGGCTGAATATCATCTGGATACGGTGCAATGTTCGTGATTTTACATGCTTAAACTTAAATTCAAATTTATGTTAAAACTTGAACTAACCAATATTAAGATTTGAATTCGAACTCAAGATCAATTTCAGCATTCAACTCAGTACTAAAAATGTTGGAGTTAAAAATGTAGTTTAGAGTTGGGCTCTTTTGGCCGCTGGCTAGAAAACCAGGGAACAATGGTAGCAAAAATGAGAGATATTTTAATGCATATGAAAAAAGTTCTCGGTTGAGGTTATATTTCCGTCATGGATAGAAAGAATTGCGCGAGGATGTTACGCGAGACGCTCATATCAACGCAAAGCCACCTAGCGGGATTCTAATGAAATACTACAATCCAGCAGAGGGTGAGCAATTTCATTAAACCCTTCTGCAATAATAATTTACATAAAAATTAGATTACGGTTCAATACTCCAACGCATGTGATAATCTATTTGTGAAACAATGATCGATCGATATACGTAAGATGTTCAGCAGGGCATAAATTTTCATTTCAATAATGGGAGTCAAGCACCTCTGAATGTTTATCCACTCGATACACTCACACGTGGCAAGCCCGTGAAAAAAACAATTTTTTTTCTCATATGCGTACCATTTGAATAATGACATAATTTGTACAAATGGGTAACACATTTTTTTTTTACGTCATAGATACAAAATTGACATTTGAAGCACGATTAAAGTACTATATTCCGTCATGGTTGTACAATGCTTTGTATAATTTAACGAGAATGGAGAATCTATCGAACGTTCTTATCGCGAAAAATAGGAATGAAAAGCAGCACACTTCTTGTACCGAGACATTTCGACACTCTATGAGCGGTGGTTTCCTGCCAAAAGACAATTGATCAAACAAGTTTTATCAATGTAATTATTTTCCATTTTTAAATATAACTTTAAATGTGAGTACTTTGACAATGATTGAAAAATAATGAAAAACAAGCTATGGGAAAAATAGTTAAAATAGGTGACCGGACTTTTGCAATATGATTTAATCCACTAATCACGTGTCCACTATTTTTTTATTTTCTCGTAAAATGAAAAAGTTCCAACACGTAGTCTCAAAAACGTGTTTTTAGTGGAGTCATCATTATTTCCCTAGCTTTCCTTTCAATTTATATATGTATATTATTCACGTATTTAACAACTGGCAGGGCGGCAAATTCAAGGCTTTTTCACGGTTCGTGAAGACAGGAGAATCTGCCAACACACACACACACACACACACACGCATACACAATAACACACATGAAATATTCTATATACTGCCTATATATATATTCCGTGCCTGACCAGTTTGTCCGGTGGCTCATCTTGCCTCTTCAGCAAGCGTCCCATGAGAGCAAACGCGCGACAGAAACAGAAGAGGGGATGAGTGCGTGAGTGAGAGAGAGAGAGAGAGAGAGAGCCGTTAACAGCGAGAACGATCATCAGCTCACTTTATTACTCGATAGAGTCATTGTTCTAAAAATAGTGACCGTGGGGGCAACAAAGGTATTAGAGCGCGTGGCTCGCCAGAAACGCCAGTTCGATACGAGAGTCAGAGGTGAAAAAAGGCAGCGTCAATTTCCGAGCAAATACGACTGGCACACTCCTCGATTCTGGAATGTTACATGTCCACATGTATACTTGTGTACATAATATCGATTAATTTTTCGTATATATTGTGCAATATATCCATGGAATTCCCGAGAGACATAACTGTGGGATAACTTTTGGCTCGCTTTTATCCGTAAAAGTATTTTTAAAAAACAATATATATATATATATATCTTTTTTTGTAAAACATTTTCGCAATCTTATCCTTACTGTACCGGCACTTTTCAATCGTTAACATCTATATAGCACGCACTTATTTAAAATAAAATTCGGGCTAATCTCCAGAACCATTGGACGGATTTCTTTGCTGTTTTCACTATTTTATGAATCATTTTTCAAGGAACGTTTACTTGTGTCAAGAATTAATTTATGATAAAAAAAAAAGCCGAGCAATGACGCACGAGATTGCTCCGGTACGAGGTCAGGGCAGTTTCCTAGTAAAAAATAATCCAGTGATACTCTAGAAATAAATGGTAAATATTAGAATAAATTGATAAATTGTAAAAATTATCAATTTTATCTCACTTATCGCACAGTCTTTTTTTTTTTTTCATTCTAGTCTACGTGAAATAGGTTTATGTTGGTCTCACGTGCTCATTCATGGCTTTAAATATCACGAGTCTTCATGGCTACCTCTCTCGTATGTACTCGCGGGGACTCAAATCTCTCCCACATTATTTTTCATTCATCGCGTTATACTAAAATAGTGTAATCTGTCAGCGCTGGACAGTTTATGCTCGTAATTTATGCAGTAAGGATCATACAGGCATGGGTCGAAAGATTTAAGAGAGAGAGAGTGGGGGGAGACGAGAAAGAGGGTAGAGAGAGACAGAAGGAAGAGGTTAGAGAATTTATTGCGATAAGAAGAACGAAAAAATGTTCACGACTGGCGAGGGAATCGACAGCGGTAGGGAGAGATATTGAGGGACGCCCACATGACTTGAGAACATTTGAGAGAGTGAGAGGGGGAGGGGGGGGGGGGGAACTGACGACATGGCCCAGTGGGAGTAAGAGAGGGAAGACGAGAGAGAATGAGAAAAGAACGAACTAAAGAGGGAACAAGTGTGGTAAACCGAGTAGGTGAGTGAGTAAAGCGTGGAGGTCAGTGCACGCCGCATTCTTTCGAGTCAAGTCCAAGGCTACGACGGTGCTCTCGAGCGCGCGAACGCCCAAACAGGAGGAAGATGAAGAAGAAGAAAAAGAGAGAGAGAGAGAGGAAGATGGAGAGGAGGGTGAAGGAGAAGAAAACGAAGAGGAGAATGAAGGAGACCTGAAGACAAGAGTCCCACCGTTAATCCTTCGTGCATTCTTCCTTCTTCTTTTCTCTCGTCGCGAATCCCGGCGAGTTTGTACGTTACTTTCCTTCCTCTTTCATTCCCCTCGCCCTCGGCTCGGCCCGAATTCTCGTGCAGACGCAACAACATCGCCACATTACATGCCCCACAGGGCTTATTACGGACCTCAGCGCGTAATACTTGCAAAGGTGCCTTCACATGTGAGCTGTTTTTCGTTACGAACGATGAAACGCCACGAAACGGATGATATTTTAGCCAATTTACAGCCAGCCTATCGTTCCGTCCTGTTATTCGATTTTAAAACAGCTCACATCCTGACGGACCTTAAGGATTGTGTCCACGAAAGCCTCGAGGACTTGCAAGCGGAGCCTATCAAGTCAAACAATCCATGAGATACATGAATTCTTTTGCTCCTACAAACAATTTAGGGGCAGATTTTTGCAACATTGAAATATTTTTGGGCGAAAACTGAGGATATTGAAGTTTGCCATCGTTGGAATGGAACGAAATTCGATGAAAAAAAAAGAAAGATTTATCAACATTGCACAGAATTTTCTTTCCTAAGATTATTACGTGCGATGAACAAAATAATATGAACAATTGCCAAACTGCGCACCAACGCCCCGAAACTCACCCTTGATAACCCAAACGTTAAGGATTAGAAGAAAAAAAAAATTGCCTAACTAGCGACCCATACGAGTGACGTTTTTATCGTTAAAATGAGTTACATAAATCAGATAATGGAAAATGGTATTGTGCTGGGAAAAAAAAAAAAAAAAAAAAAAAAAAAAAAAAAAAAAAAAAAACCGTTCTACTTTTGTGGCAACGAATTTTTTTTTGCTTTATTGATTATGAATCCTTATTGACCTGTTTTTTTTTATTTATTTTATGCAATCTCTATATATAAAATAACGTGTCCTGACTGACTGAGTGATTCATCATCGCCCAGCCAAAACCATTGGACTTGGAAATATGAAATTTGGTCAGTAGTTTTATTTTATAATGTAGAGACTCACTAAGAAGGGATTTTTCGAAATTCAACCCCTATGGGGGTAAAAAAGGGTAAAATGTTTGTTAGACTGATTGAAATCGTGCAAAGCCGCGAGCAGCAGCTAGTATTGTATATAATAAGACTTTCTTCTAGCTCGCCCAGGCAATTACAGTTATTGTCGTTAATTTTTCAGATATGATCTTCATCCAATTAAGAATTGATATGAGGGCGCCACGGGTATAAATAAATTAACTTTTGTGGCTAACTATAATGGCGCTTAATCTATATACATATATATATATATATATATATATATATATATATAAACCCTATAATAGATTTTTCATGGTATACGGAGTCACCAAAAGTAGTTGAATTTACAACCGCTAGAGGTACCAAGTCGATCAGTTTTCAATAGCCGTATAAACATTACTATAGCCACAGCCATAGTCTTAATGAGCGGACGTATATTCTCAAAAATTTGTAACTTTTGCTCAAAAAAAGTTGCATCAACTTTGAAAAATTATTTGATATATGCAATTTTGCGCACTGTCAATGACAAACGAGCACATTTATTGCTAAAAGCTGAAAGTATACGGCAGACGACAATTAGGGCCCACATTAATTAAGGTAATTGCGTCAAAGAGGGAGAGAGAGAGAGAGAGAGAGAGAGAGCGAGAGAGAAAAGCTCCCACAAAGCCATTCTCCGGATGTGCACACTTACGATTAAACTCGAAGCACGCCCCTCATCTCTTGTCGCCCCTTTAAAACTCTAAACGATACATTATCTTGTGTTTCATGCACTTTCACGTGTCGTTATTTTTAAATTAAACGTCACCTCGGCATCAAAGCATAAGAGCGAAAAAATATCGTCAAAATCTCACAAATTGAAAAAATCACCGAGTGATAAGACTCTGTTATAATCTATAAGGGCGTTTTAATATCAACACACGTAAATAACACTAATAAAAATTAAGTCCACACGATATGAAACCACCGGATATACATATATATATACTTTTCTCAACGAGTTCATAATAGCCACTGTACAATTTCTAGTCTAGTTAGCACATTCAAAGATTTCGCGCGTATATATATGTATATATAATCACCCATAATACTAGTATGTTCTCATATATATAATATCGAGGAGGTGCTCACCGGTCAGAGGCCTCTATACCCTCTGAGTTAATATATATATATATATATATATGTATATATATATTATCAGCGATAAGTGCTGACGATGAGAGCGAGAGGGAGAGAGAGAGGAATGGAAAACGCGTTCACATCTCTCAGGATTGACCCAAATGATTTATCGATCAATCTCGTTTGGTTTAGAGACACCTAAACAAAAAATGCGAGGTATTAAACTGGGAGAAAATACTATAATTCTTGTACGTATATAGATATGGTAATAACAATGATTATTTCATTATTATAATCGTTATTATTATTGGAAATATAGGTAGTTGGATTAGTTTCGGATATAAGTATAGAAAGAGAAAGAGAGTTTATGAAACAAGAATTTGACTTTGAGTAGCAAAATGGCTATAGAAATGATCACCTCGGATCGCGTGGCTCTCGCGTGGGCAGAGAACAAAACTTGCTGCTGCTTTTGAGGCAGCCTCAAGAGTCTGTACATATATAAGTAAATAAGTAAGTAAGTATATAAGTGTAAATGTAAATATAAGTGTGTGTGTGTGTAGGTAAACTCGACGATACTCTCGGTTCCTCTTGGTAGGTAATTGATAGCTCTTGCCACTTTGTCCCACGTCAGGCTTATATAATCTGCAACACTAGCATCATTGCCACAGCAGAATCTCGGCGTAGTTGGCGGAGCTCAATATCTTGAGCACCTCTATTTTTTTTTCTTTTTTTTTTCCATTCTGAAGATTTGTTATAGCGCAGAGTATTCGCAGAGTACGTAAAACGTAAAACGTAATACCTTATGCAGTTTTAATGAGGTCGAAAAAAATTTTTGACACTCTTGAACTGAGGAAATTGATGAACGAAACAAAATCAAATATTTATTTGTATTTTTTGGACTTTGATTCCTGATTTATTCGAGAGATTAAAACGATTTTTTTTCTTCTTTTCGTCAGAAGGAGATATGTTTTCGAGTAATAGGGAAAAAGATTTTTAAAAAAAGATTGAGAATGGAGAGATAATTGTTCACGTGAATTCATCAAAATCTTTCGTGTTTGTGTATACGTTTGAGGATATTTTATATATATATATAGCTCTCTTGATGCGCACAGAGCTTTTGAAGCCGCATGGATCTCATCGCGAACTCGTTGCACATTCTATTTGCGGATTCTCGTGACGATCGTGCATGGACAGCGCGGCGCTGTGTGTGGTGCTTCACTTGCAGAGAGGATGGGAGGGATAGAGAGAGAGAGAGAGAGAGAGAATAATGCACCGTTATCGCGTTAATTCGACGTGTTTCGCTCTCGTTTCATGGTATTCCAAGTCACAGAGAGAGGGAGAGAATCAGAGATAACTCGTATATGCCGTCAGAGTATCGATAAATGTGTCTGAGGAATATTTCGAGAGCGAGATTCAGAATTAATCCCCTCTTCTCCCCTCTTCTCCCCTCTTCTCCCCTCTTCTCTCGTCCCGGCCCAGCTGAGGATCATTGCATCATTTTTATTTATTTATCATAGATATCTGCGATGCGTCATAAAACGCTCTTTCGTCATCAAGTAACGTCAACGTAAACGTAAAAATTATCGGAGAATAAAAGATGGCAGTATTTTTGCGTAAAAAAAAAAAAAAAATTGCAATTTTGTTCGCCACGTGAATTAACCGCAATTGACATTTCATTACATTTCATTACATTTCATACACTGTAATTTTAATTTTTCTTCTTAATTAAATTTTAACGTCATGTGCCGCAGACTCGAGTTGGCGCGGGTACGAGAGAGATAGCGCTATCGCCAGTTATGGAGGAGCGAGAGAGACACTTGGCACATTATCTTAATAAAAATTGCATTGTCGTAATTGAATGAACCCGCCATTTCTCGCGTTATAAGTTTTATTCTGAAACTCGTCATAAATCTCTGTTGGTATATTTAATTGGAAACTTAAATGGCATTTAAACGATTTACGTGTATATCATCGTCAAAAGAAAATTATTCTTATCCATTTGACTATTGAGGAGAGAATAATTTTTTTGTCGAGACGAGCGTGCGTGACCCGTGGGCGAAAATCTTCATCATATCAGGCCAGTGACATAACTAAACTATTTTCGACCTCAAAATTACCACGTCGATCGGGATTCTTTGATCCCGATGTTTACGCTTTTCCATTAATTCCGATGACTGTCTTTTATTTTCCTTTTAATTTTTTTAATTAAATTTATTCGCGAATAGAAACATGGCAACAACGGAAAAATCATGAGAACAGATTTTGTACACATTTTTTTTTTTTTTTTTTTTTTTTTTTTTTTTTTTTTTTTTTTTTTTTTTTTTTTTTTTTTTTTTTTTGCCATAACAATTAAACAATTTGCTTATTGTTGACGAAAAATCGTTGCAAAAGAGCGATTTAAATATATTCATTAATTTTTTATTGACCATTTCATGTCGACAATGACAAACGATTTTCTGAAAAAAAAAAAAATATATATATATATATATATATATATTCGAGTGTATTTATTTTCGGTACAGAATAATACGAAAGCGTGAGCAAAACGCTCCCACGCAAGTTAATCCATGACAAAAATTGACGCGAACAACGGCCGGTTAAATACAATTATTATTTCGACAAATTGTAACTCGTTTTTTTATTATTTTTTTGCTGTAATTTGTTCCTTCTCGATAATGGACGCGAGGAACGATGGTACGATTTTTCTTGAATGATTAAACGGACCGTGGTGGCTCGAGGATTGTATATACGATGCTCATTTTTGTGTGGGACGTTGAAGTCTATGTCACGCGACGAAAGAGAAGCTCCCGAGCGACCGGAAATCATCGTTGAGTCAGGTCATGAGGGGAAAAAAGAAAGAAGAAAGGGCAGGGGGCAGGGGGATTATATAGGTGTAGGTCGGTAGGTCACGAAATCCTCGTTTTCTTTCTTTTTCATATAGGTTTAAAAGAAAAGCTTATTTTTAAATTTCAACGTATTAATAGGGGCAATTAGCTAACGTAAATCTAAACGTTCTCAAAGTCTATTAAAAGTATTAAAAAAACGAGCAACTATAAGAATACATAAAAAATGTATAAAAATATAAATAAGTATATTTTGCTATACATATATATTGTGTGTATATATATATATATATATATATATGCACACACACACACACACACACACACACACACACACACACATATATATATATGAGAGAATGTGAAAATGCATGCCGCAGAATCGAGTGGGCGGAAGTGTGTCTCGCGCCCACGCTAAAAAGCAAAAAGGTAGAACACAAGCGGCGCCTCGTGTGCCAAGCCACGATGGAGAAGAGCTCGATAGAATTTTCTATATATATATATATATATATATATATAATAAAAGTGATTTTGCTCGTGTAGCAGCGTTGAATGATATGTCTATGGCTGACTGTCTGGCGAGAGAAAAAGAGAAAAAGAGAAAAAGCGAAAAAGAGAAAAAGAGAAAAAGAGAAAAGGCTGAAAAGGCATTTATTCTATTGCTCTATCACGAGACAGACATTGTGAACCATTTCACTATTGTTACGAGAGAGGCCAGACTGATATCCTGACAGCCCTTTCGCTATCGATAGAATCGATCTTAACGTTGAGTAAAAATTGGCGTGCAAACGTTTGAGCTCACCATCGAGGTTAACACGAGAACCCTCATATTGCCCATACGAGGAAAATATTTAATTCAACTTGGCATGAACGAGAAATGAGAAATAAATAAATCATCTTTTCCTAATTGAATGAACAATTAATTTTTTCAGAACAAAATTACGCAAAATGGCCCAAAAATTTTATGACACTCAAATTACTAAATGTATTTAAAAAAAAATCATGATTTCTTAATGTGATCAAACAGAATATAATAATAAAAATATATTAGTACATCAGTAAACGACAAAAATCAATTCGAATGACAAAAATTATTTCCCAAGTTCATTGAAAATTTGGCAAAAAGAGCAATATCCTCAGAACAGAGAAAACGCCATTTTTGTACAGAACACCATTTTAGAAAATTTATTTGTACCGGAGGAGCAATTAATATTTGTGAATAATGAAACAAAAAGCAATAGCATTGGCAAACAAAAACTTTGTTGGATATGTACATTTGCAAGGATATATATATATATATATATTCGTAAATTGTTAAATCGATCCTTCGGCTCCCCCATGAAGATGGGCTATGGTCCCCTTTCTCATCTCTAGTCGTTTCTCTCTTGTTTTTTTTTCTGCAAAGTATCTTATCGCATCGCGTCATCGAACTGGAGCGAAACATACGAGAGATGGAGAATAGAAAAAGTGAGAGAGGGGGAATTTTCGAGAGGACCAAAGATGCGATGTGAGATGAGGCCCAAAAAAAGGAAAAAAAAGGAAGGAAAAAAAAAAAAAAAAAAAAAAAAAAAGATTCGCGGCAGAAAAGAGTCCAACCTATTCGCGTATTTTCATTTCTTATTTATTTTCGTACCTGCCTTAGTTTATTTTTTCTTCTTCAACCTCGTCGATTCTCCCGAGAGATGGATATTCGTTGACGGGTTAAGTAAAAGCGGAGAAGAAAATACTAAGAAGTCCAAAACGGTGAAGATTTAGAGAGCGGTGAAGAAGAAGAAGAAGAAGAAGAAGAAGACGAAGTCGAAGACGAAGACGAATAAGAAGAAGAAGCAAATATTACACGAGGCAATACAGTAGTGTTGAAAGACCATTTCGTAACACCAACAAGAACACACACTGAAAAAAACTATATATATATATATATATATATATATATATACGAAAACCCAAACGTATGAAAAAAAAAAAAAAAAAAAAAAAAAAAAAAAAAAAAAAAAAAAAAAAAAAAAAAAAAAAAAAAGTCAACCAAGAAATCCAAAGAAGCTGTAGTGGTGACACTACATATATATATATATATATATATATATATATATATATATATATATATATATATATACGTCGATGGATAGTCGACGAGAGGGGAAAAAGAGGGCGGGGGCCTTTGCAACTTCTCTTTCGGCCACGGCTTTGTCTCGCTTTGTGACGAATTTAGAATCTTCCTAACTAAAAATAACCGGACCAGTGGCTAGAAGCGAACGAGCTTATTTTTGTCTTTAGGACTTCCACGTGTTTAGAAACGGTTCTCCCCCTCTCCCCACCTCCGCTATATCTCATCTGCTCTCTTCACGGCAAACTCTCCACCTCTTTTGTCTCTTTCACGCACACACACGCAAACACACACAGACTCATAAAGTGGATGCACAGTGCATATAAAATACGTCAAATTGTGAGAGGGCGTATTTTACGAAGTTGCGGTTAGGAAGAGGAGAAAAAGTTTTCACAGCATCCAAAAATAGAGCTTTCCATCTTCTTCATCTATGAGAAGTTGACGTAAACATTTTTCTTTCTATATACAAGTTTCTCACACATTTCCAAGCAATACTGCCAGTTGATATATATATTTACCGAATGAAATTCTTCTGAATCGACGTCGTTAAGGATGCGCTCTTACTTATCGACGGAGACAATTTTTCTTATTTTGGAGATAAAAAATAGGATAATTGATACAAATACGATATACGATACTCTAATTATTTCCGAATGAAACATATAGATATATATCGGAAGGGTTAGAGGGTCTAATGCAAACTTAGGGAGTATCATATATATATCATGCTTCCTAGGTTTATACATACATATATATATATATATATGTGTATATATATGAACGTGGCGGTGGTAAAAGCTTGTATTTCTGGCGGTCGGCCGATTTCTAAGATTAGCGAGACAGCTTCTATATATAGTTTGACATTTGTGTGTGTGTATGCCGTGTGCGGGGCTCTTGAAAGCTCGCCGTTTGGACGATTCGAATTTTAGTGCGTTTTAACTCGGTCTATACTATACGCTCCACCGCGAAAGACATTTCGGCCTCGATCTATATGCAAATAAAACTCAGTGCAAAGAAAACAATGAATTTATTGAAAATTAACAAATATCGAATCCGCGATAAAAATTATTTCAACTTGACTATTTTAATTGACAATATATTTCTCAAAATAAAATTAATGTTATTTTAGTCCAAGGAAGTGTGTCGTTTGACAAATATATGATTTTTTTTTTTTCAACTAGATAAATCTCTCGCTTCATACTTTTATATATTCGCACACATATTGTAATATATATATTACAATATATGCATGAATAGAAAAAGACAGGAGCTGAAGTATAGTTATAAATAAATATTTCACAGATGGCGTTAGGTTGGGTGTATAATTTATCGGATGAATCGAAATCGAGGGGGCGTTTGATACCACGACGCGAGCATATGCACGAGCATCGCATGGTCTCGTATTATCCGATTGTGCAATCATCATCGTGACTGGTGAACGACGACAACGACAAATACACGCGCGACTCGTTACGATCTGGAAATAGAGTCGATAATCGCTCGTTTTTGCCTTTCATTCCATCGTTCCCCCGTTTTTCATTTTTTTTTATCTATGTTTACAACCCCCCCCATCCCTCTTGATACCATCACTCCTCTCGCGAGTCTCTCTTTGTTTCTCGAGCTTATTCACATATATAATATTATAATATCCTGTCCACTTGCATTTAAACCTGTATATATATATATATATATATATATATAAATATGGAAAAACTCGAGTGGCATAACAGTCGCTGATATATATATATATATCAGCGACTGTTATGCCACTCGAGTTTTTCCATTATTTTTTTTTCTCCTCCCCGCATGTTGTTTCCTTGAATGCGACGAGAAGGCAAGATAACGTTCCAATAATAGCAAAACACTCTGTGCTTTTAATAAATATATTTTATACTGCGCATTGCGCGATCATTGCACACCTGAGCATTGGCATTGAAATAGCTAAAGAAGTTTTTCATTTGTTTTTATGATCCCGGGAAAAAAGTGCCGTTGAGATATTATAAGACTGAGTGAATTTTTTTTTTTTTTTTTTTTGTTTTTTCCAATAACGAGAATGGAAATGTACAGTTGACTGAAAAAAATTGTTTATCTTAAAGAAATATATAACTGATACATAAGTCAATCAATTATTCGATATTGAGAGAATATAATTATTCGTTAAAAAAAATATCCGGCATTTGAAGGATCTCGAACGTTTCAACGCGGCTAGGCGTAATGTTCTTTTTGTTTTCTTTATCTTTCTTCCTTTTGTATTTAAAATACGTACCTAATTGATTTGGGCGGTGCATATTGTAGGCGGTACCATAGTCCAGGGCCATATGCCCCTCGTCCTCTCACGTGAAATTCTCCAGTCGAAAGGTCTCGTTACACCGTTAAACATCCAAGTATGCAAAGCTCTATGACAACTCACTCGCGATTCTGTATTATTTGCTCAGGGTAAACGAAATTTTGTTTTCTTTTTTTTTCAAATTCGTTATATAATTCGATCACAAAAAAAAAAAAAAACAAAAAAAAAAAAACCACTTCAAAATCACTTTTGTCTCGATCACTATCGCACTTTTTTGGTTATTATCCCCTTTCACTAAACTCGAAAATTCTCATAGCCGAAATCCTCTCGTATACCTAGAAAGAAACAAAAACGACAAAAGAATGAAAAAAAAAACTCTCCCGCTAAATGTTTGATTTATGAGGGAGAATTTTTCATTTTTTTTTTTTTTTTTTTTTTTTTTTTTTTCGATTCTGAAATGAGAATTTACTTGAATTAAATATTTTAAATGTAAATAATTGTATAAAAGCGCTGAAAAAAAAAGGCCAAAACTTTTTCACACACTTCATAAATCTATATACATTTATCAGGGCATATTATGCTTGTGTGTGAAAAATCTGTTGGGTATTTTGGAGAAGAAAAGTTGGATTTTTTGAGAAGCGACGAGAGGAGGAAAGGTACGGAGATACGGAGCGAGTATAAATACAAGACGGCGTATATACTGCACATACTCTCTCGACATTATTGGACTGTACGATGTACGGCGACAGACGGGATGACAGAGATCGCCAGCAGCAACCACCAACGGTCCAAGAGTGCACGGAGCACATTGGAAATACGGACGAAAGAGATAGAGAGAGAGAGAGAGAGACCAATGACCGTATAATAGACGTAGCAATGACGATGGGACTGTGTTAACCCTTACAGTATCTTCATGTTTATTTCCTTTTTTTTTTATACTCAAGACTCTAACTCATCTCTTAGCATGAAACAACTTCATATAAACGATTTTTGCGTCATAGTTTACAAGAAAAAAACATTTTAAACTTTTAATAAGAGATCACATGTCGAGGATTTATCCCCGTTTTCTCCGATATTGATCGGAGTTTAAACTCTGATTATCCTGTGTCAAAGCTGTGTGTAATAAAAATATAAAAAAACTGAACCAGATTTAAACGAATCCGGAGGAAATGAGCGTTAGACCACTTTTGAACAATTTTTAGCCACCACATTTCGAATGATGAAATTTTGAGCATATAATGAAATTAGAGCAACAAGTGGATGCATTTGTTGATTAATATGAATACCGTCAAAGTATAAACATGAAAATGAAAATAAAAATAAAAAAATAAAACACGATAATAAGAGTTAAATAATAGTGAAAATGACCATAAACGATTCACATATCCAAATTTTAATCATTAATTCTTAAAAATTTTGACACTGGAATAAAATATTGAAAATTGAATTGAAAGTACTTTTTTTTTTTTTTTTTTTAGAACACAAATCGAAGCTTGTTCGTATATTATTATTCTCTGCTCTATTGCCTGATGACGAAGGTACTGGATCAATTTTTTTTTTCATTGTCTTCATGTCCATTTATTTCTCTATTCAACACTAGAAATTTACCAGTTATCTAACTAGTAACTAGTACCAGTTATCTGACTAGTAAACAACGTATACAAAGGAATCCTGATCCTTCGATTAAAAAATGATTTAAACCAATTTAGTAAGATTTTTTAATCGAAGGATCAGGATTCCTTTGTACACGTTCTTCTCTTTATACTGCATTACTAGTATACGCATAAAATTCCCCAAGGGAAATTGATCTCTTGACTTGGCTCAAGTGGTGAGAATGACTGGTCGTGTGACGTCATCGCGTTCTATATATATATATACACATACATACACCACTCCATTCTGGTCGTCGAGTCATCAACAAACGAGGGAGATTTTTCTGCACGACATATAAACGAGACTGGAGTCTGGACGTATGTATATATATATATAATACACTTTTCATCATTGGGGAATGTTGTTGGCGTGTAATCAACGCTAACGGTGCGACACGAATGAGCTTTAAGTTGTTTATGGCTCGACCACACAAGGAGAAAGATCCGGCAGAATTTGTATATATATATTTTTTTTGTCTATTCCCTCATTATTCATCATGATTCTGTGGAGCTCGGCACAAAATTTGCAATAAGCCCTGATCACAATGAGAGAGAATAATTTGACCAATAAACTCGAAGCAGTTTATCGAATAATGATAAGAGATTTTTTTTTTTAATTTTCCGCGAGCAAAAGTATAACAAGCGATTGTAAAATTGTACACAAAATAATGACAATTTATACACCCTTTTGTGCCATATTCTTCTCTATTTCACATCCAAACTCCCCCACCCCACCCCACCCCACCCCCGCCCCCGCCACTCGCTCGTAATATCATCATCGTTATTCCCGTTTCTATTTTCATCACGCGCTCGGCCTTTACATTCCCATCGACCCCAATCTCACGGTTTTTTTTTTTGTCGCAGCTTCCAACTCGAGAAAAGTCAAAGCAAAACAACACATCTACAACGAGGTCAGAAAAAAATAACAGCATCGAGTTTATTTATCTCTCTCTCTCTCTCTTTTTCTCTGAGAACAAAAAATCCCTACGAGATTTGCTCAGTAATAAAAAATAAACAAAAATAATAATAACAAAAAAAGTATCGCCGCGAAAATTACTAATGTACAGACAAAGTTTCATGGTAAAAAAAAAAAAGACAAGGAATGAAAATGCAAGGAATTAAATATTGAGCCTTGAACCCGTTCCAGTCTTATTCCCACAGTTAAACACATGCTGTGTGTATGTATATATATATATATTTACGACTTTTTTTTTATTTTATTTTTCTCTTGCACGCGTAACGTTTCCCCCCACGACCACCACCACCACCACCACCACCACCACCACCACCACCACCACCACCACCACCACCACCTTGAGACAATGACAAATCGAGTGAATATTATTATCATGCGATTTCCGGTTGACCACAGGCCATGGCTAAACCGAGACTTTGTCCTTCTATTTTTGGACACAATTTTGCAGAGTTAATCTAGTATCGCGCAATCTTTTCCTCGTGTGCTCGTATTATGAGATTTTCCTTGGTGTTGTATATATACATATTGTGACGTAGGTGACCCCTCATACATGCAACGACGAAGAAACTCCACCGGGTTGCATAAACTGAGCAGCGGTACGTCCTCAGTTCGTGAACTTGGCTTATCATTAAATTCTGAGGAATGTTGAAAAATTAATAAATAAAAATAAAAAATGTCCCATATATTATGAGAAAAATGTATAATAAATTTATCTCGCCAAAAGCCAGTTTTTGATCAAGGCAAATTTTCAGCCAAATTTATACCGAAAATGTTAAGTTACGAAAATTAAAACATATTTAAAAAATAAATAAATAAAAATCCTTAAAATATTTTTTTTCTTCAAAAGAATTTTGGAACTTCCTGTAGGCAATTTTTTGGAACACGTTATGATCTCGGCGAGATGGACTTTTTTTTACGGAACATGTGGTTTATCGTACAAGATGGATATTATATATATATATATATATATAATATCGCTCAAATTGACTCTCCCTCAGCATCGTGTAAACTGGTGTTGCTGTATATATATAGCAACACCAGTTTACACGATGCTGAGGGAGAGTCAATTTGAGCGACGACACGTGTGGAGTTTCCGCGAGCACATTCGGCACATCATTCACGCAAATATAGTACGCAAATATATGACGTTAAATATAGAGCATCGGGTCGGTTTAGGTCGAGACGTCGTCGATGCTAAACAAGCGAATAATAACGACGCGTATGATAATCATTGAAATAGGATTTTTTTCTTCTTCTAAATCTCTATACCGATCGCATGAAGCTTTTCCTATCTCATAATACGAAATCTATGAAGGTTGCCCGAGTATTTTTGTTTTTATAAATTATCGTATCATTCGCTCTACTCGTGACTTCCTCACTACATTATGGAAAGACATTTGACATTTGGATTTTTTTTTTCTTTTTTAATTCTTTATACTCCGACGACTTGTCTTTTCAAAGCGATTGCCTCTGTACGCGTATTCTCGATTCTAATAATTACGTTACTCTATTTTTTTCTCCTCTTTTATGTGCACACGCACACATGTATATATATATATATATATATATATATATATATAGATACATTATACTACGTGTACATCTGTGATACGCGCTATGTATTGTATGTGCATTTGAAATTGAGGTATAAGCACAGTGAGGGAAATGCGATTAAGTGAGAGAGGGGAGGGAAGCGAGAGAGAGAGAGAGAGAGAGAGAGAGAGAAAGAAATAAGGTAGGGTTGGATTTTCCGATCGGTCCTATAGACGACCCCGTGACGTGGTCTTTAGACTACGCGCGATCGAATAAGATACGAGAGAGTTGAAACGAACGAGAGAAATATTTATCGACATTAACTAAAAGTATGTGGTTCGTTCTTTTCTGCACGATTCGTTAAATGTATCATTCCATATAAATTGCTGATAAGGAGGGTTTTAAAAACGTCACGACTAGACCCAGAAAATGGCCTTTGATTCATGTCGATATCTCATTTTTTGTACACGTGAGAGGACTTTGAAAAATGAATCGAAAAAAGAAAAAAAAAAAAAAAAAAAAAAATCGATGTTAAGACTTAAAAAATGTGTAAAAAAATTATGCAAAAATTACATCCCAATGAATCAAGATGGCTTTTGTAGCTGGGACAACTTCGAAGAAAAGGAGCACAAAGTTGAGTCGCAACTCTATGGCGGAAACCAAAATTACAGCCATTTCAATCAATCAACTTTTTTAATTGTTAGGCAAATTTACGATAAAATATTGTTTTTTTTTTTATTTTGTTTTTTTTTTTTTTTTTTTAATTTCTTTTATAACCTCAGATGAATGTATTTTTGCCTCCTGAACTCAATTCTACAAGCCATTTTCCCTTAAACTCAAAAATGTTCATGAAAAATCACCAAAAACGTATTTTTAATGTTTAACTTAGTTCTTTCGCGTAATCTAGGTTAGTGAAAAAAATTAATTCATAACTATTAAATTAATTAAATATTAAAATCATTAAGTTAAGTTTTGCAATGACTGAAACTCTTTGGAAAATCGCATATCGAACAATAAATACGGATTGCCTTTTGGTATTTCGTATAAATATTTTACGAGTCCACGATAAACAAATCGAACGTTAGTCTCTCGTGTCATTGTCGTTTATGCCTTGCCCTCTCATTCCCTCTTCGCGCTGTTTATACATATATATGTGTGTGTGTGTATGTGATAGGTGCTACCCTCTAGCTCGATACGCGTTCGTCGTTCCTGTCGTACATTAAAAAATAAAATGAATAAAAATAATAATAATAAAAAAATCATCATCCACATGTTTCGCGCAGACGCGAAAAGGTGGACGGAGGTGGGGGGGGGGGGGGGGGGGGGGGGGAGATACTAGCAATCGGTCTCTTTAGTCGGCGAAACGAGTTCATATACAATAAATGCGCTTGGGCAAATCAATATGGGAGATTATCCTCGATGAGAGTCCGTCACACTCTCGGCAACTCATCATATAGTTCAAATCTAAAGCTGACAATATCCAGAGAATATATACGCTATATATCGATATATCTCTATATATAAAATAACATGACCTGACTGATGCATCATCGCCGAGCCGAAACCGCTGAAGCTATAAATATGAAATTTGCTCAGTAGTTTTATTTTATAATTTAGTGACTCACAAAAAAAAAAGATTTTTTAAAATTCCATCCGTAGGGTGTAAAAAGAGGTAAAATGTATTTAGACTGATTGAACGTGTGCGAAGCCGCGGGCTAGCATACTATATTGTATATATATTAGGCTGTTTCATTTTAGAATTTTTTTTTTTTACGATTCCTACCATAAAAAAGTACAGATTAACACATGAAAAACATCTTTTTTGCAAACAGGGAGCGCTGGCAAAAAATCCTAAGGGCTAGTGCATTCGTCATTTGTACTTAAAAATGCGGATTTAATTTTGTTTAATTTTTTAATTACAATATATTTGGAAAAAGAATCATCTGCCACCCCCTGTAAAATCAAGTTTTGACATCGAAAAACACCTCGCGAAAGGGGATCTCTGGCAATTGATTCTAAGAGGTGCTGCATTCATATGCTTAAAAATGAGCCACCGTCTCTTATAATCAATTATATGTATATATATATATATATATATATATATATATATATATATATAATGCATTCTCGGGTTGATACTACAAACGTACATAAATAGAGGTGTTTTTTTTTTTTTTTTACACTCGCTCACTGACGAGAATGTTAATCGATCCTAGTCTCTCCACGTGGCACGGAAAGCATGTACTAATTCCTCTTTGCGATAACCCAAGCGAGCACGAGGCCTTATCAGTATTTTTTTCAACTTGTTCGGCATTTTCATTTCTCATTCGCGGTCAACGTAATTATGTGCCAAAAAGTTTCCGTCGGACTCGTGACGAATTTTTCTTTTCTTTTTCTCATCATTACTTAGTTAATTTTCATTACTTATTGTTAATTTAAAAACGCAGGTCAAGGTGAACTATAAATTACACGCCGATACAAAATGGCGGCGGTGAAAATGCCTGACGAAGATAACAAAAAGACGGTTACGGTAACGGTTTTAATCCTAGATGGGGGGGGGGGGGGGCAGACAACCTATATATATATATTTTAGCCTTCCACGGGGTAACTGAGATTACCCCCGGGAGGATCCCACGAGTTTCCTGATTGTGAAAGCCTTTTTAGCGAAAATGAAATAACTATATTATACATGAATACCTTCGTTATTTAACCATTAAGACAATTGTGTACATTAATAAATCCTATTTACTCGAAGTTTAATGGAAAAAAAAACTTGTTTAAACAAAAAGAAACACGACAAATTATGAAAAAATGATTTCTTTTAAGTTGGTTCAGATTCCCAATCATCAAGGGTTAATCAAGGCACTACAGTAATAATATTGTAATCTTGACAAAGAATGGTCGGAATAATATGTAATTTTCAAGGCTGGTCATTCTCAAAGTTCGGAGGTCATATGACCTCCAAATTCCCTGGTGAGGGTATTTTTGATTTAAAAAATGGAAAAAAAAATTAAAAAATTCTCCAAGGGCACAATAGAGAAAAAAACAGAAAAAAAAAACAGAAATGGGACACGTTCGTGGGCGATTTGAGCGCGCACCATGACAACAGGTGTTTCCAACGAAGCCATTTCCCTTGATCCGTTTTAACGACCCATCAACAACAACAACAACAGCAGACTCGATTACTTATATCTAGAACAAATACACAACGATGTGTTGGAAAAAGGCCTGACGAGGTCGAGCACAAGGAACGTCGCGGGCACGTCGACCTCGTCGACGCGCGATCGTCGTTGTCGATGGGTCGTTTCTCCCAACGCTCAATCGGGCAATTCCCACGAAAGGTCTCTCGCGCTCTCTCTCTCTCTCTCTCTCTCTCTCTCTCTCTCTCTCTCTCTCTCTTTCTCTTTCTCATCGTTTTTCTCCTAACCCTCGCGCCATGTGGCGCATTACGAAAAAATTCCCGATCAATCCCGAACTTTTGCCCAAGAGCTTGTAAGAAAATGCGCGAATCGATAGCGATTCTGCCAATGATTGATTGATTGATTGATTGATGAAGAAGAAAAATCTAATTTTTGATCCAATAATTCGTTAACATTGATTAAAAAAAGTTGCCAAAATCCAAGTTAAAGCATTCCTAAGTCAGAAAAAGTCAGTTCAGAAAAAAAAAAAAAAAGCATGGCAACCCTCCGAATTGAGTATTTGCTAATCTCGACATATATTTCCACTGACATTTTTTACGAGTTTAAACCCTTTAACGATTCAATTTTTTGTTTTTCAATTTTTTTTAGCTTCTAAAGTCCACAACCAAGTTTTTTTACAATGAATTTTCTCAAAAATTCAAGTCAACCAACGATTCCGTCCATTTATTCATCAATCAAGACAAATAAAACGACGTTTCTTTAAATATTTGCTAAATTCGACGTTGGAGCATTTTAGTCTTGGCTAAAAAAAAAAAAAAAAAAAAAAAAAAAACATAATAACCATTAAGCTCAAACTATTTACCATGATATTTTTACGACTTTCAATCGATTTACGATCTATTCAGGCAGGAAATCTTCTCTAAGATGTTCATTTTTTTTGTTAATTTTCTAAACTTTATGAGTAATAGTTTATTTTGTAAATTCGTAAGTGAATTTTATTGATTAATTTTTCTTTAGGTAAGGCTCAAAAGATTAAATAACGAAGATAAAGTGGAGCAAAGTGAATTATACGTAACTAGGAGCACACAATGATAATAATTATAAGAAAAATTATTCGAAATATTTTTAGTAATATATGGAATAAAAAGCTAGCTACAGTTAATTTAAGTGTATTTGAACTGAAAAAAATAAAGCGCGATTTTACAGCGACATACTGTACGAAAGAACGCTCGCAAAAAATAATAATGGCGGCGTTCTTCACCGTCTCTCTACTCTCTACTCTTTATTATATAGTCTTGGCGAATTCTCATCGTTCTCGAATGCACTCGACGCAAATATTAAAAAAGCCCTCATCGCGCGCGCACACTTTTTACCCCGAAAAGCATCGATAATTATGCTTATGCGCATATATACATATACATATACGTGCATGTTCTTTTGGATTTACCTCTTGTCTCCTCGGTCACGGTTATGCGCTCTGAGTCTGCGCAATATTCACGATCTTCCTTCAATCCCGCGCGGTTGACGAAACGATTCCGCCGCACATAAGCGCTGCGTGGCGCTTCACTCACACGCACTCACAAGTACATACGTGGGAGAATTCACGCAGAGCCTCGCGGTTTATGCATTTACACTTAAAAATGAGTACCGCGAGTCCCCAACGATGGAGGAATGCAGGAAAGAAAGAGAGAAGAGAGGGAGGGAGGGAGGGAGGGAGGGAGAAAAAAGATTGGAACGCGAAACGTTTTCTCTCCCACTTGTGTAGTTGCTGCTTCTTATCAAGCGATCCGAAGTGAAACTATGGCTGTCATCGAAACGAACCACCGTACGAAAAACATACAACACGCACTCTTCCTCCTTACATATATATACCTATAACTATCTCTCCCGCTTTATATGAAAGAATCGAAAGACGCGCACTCCACCCAAAACACACAAATTATTGTTACAAATGATCGATGATTTCAGTCGATATTTTTCAATATGTTTTCTCACTTTTTATCGATAAAACGATCGAAACGATCGTTTGTTTTCGATCTATGTCCGCGGTATTATCGATCGTAACTCGAACAATGTTGCATCGAATGAAGAAAATAAAAAAGACACAACGTGGTTCGTAACAATGTTGTAGATTTTTAAATATGCTTCAAGTGTGCTCCCGGATAAGAAGACAACAAATAAAAAAACGTAGGGTTAAAACCGTCGCACGTAGTAGCTGGTACGAGTGACGAACGTGAACTGGCAAAGCAGCAGCGTCTCTCGTGGACCTTTCGCGCCCGCCGACTACATGGACGACGCCTCTGGTGGCGCCGCATAGCGGATTGCAAACGTACTGCATAGACATGCGCACTGACACATGCACACCGAGCCAACCGGCCCCGGCCCGACAATTCTATTTTTAAACACACGCATTGTTACGTCCGCGCTCGGCTTAGCTCTTCTCTTCTTTATATATACTATACTATACGCCTCTCACTCGGATACGCTTCGCGCCACAAGCGCACGGATGATATTCGCACAAAGCTTATATCATGATATATAGATTTAATGCACGATAGTTTACCAAGCTATTGAAACTTGACAAATAGTCTGAAATATTGCTCCAAGAGTGCCTCGTATACGTCTAAAGGAACAATTTTTTTTTTTTTTATTGAGTAAACTCTAAAATGCCAAAATCCACCGACGTCATTTAACCACCGCTGGTCTGCACCATTTTCTGTCGCCATGTTGAAATGCACAATCGCGTCGGGTCAATGGTGACCCGGGGGGTAGACGAGACGGTTAAACATGGTTCTTTTTTTTTTTTTAAATATAGGATAATGAGTATTTAAACTCCGATCAACATCGGAGGAAACATTCACTATTCTGCTGTGCAATAAATGAAAATGTCGGTAGAATAAATTCGTGAGTTTGTGAATTAGAGAACTACAAACTATAAGAGGCCACAATGAGAAGAGTAAAAAAGACTTTTGAGTTGTTCCAGAGTCTCTCTCTTCAAGGCCTCCAAACGTCACAAATCCAGCTTTGTAATTATTTTAACCTTTCACGGGGGAGAGAACATCTCACTCCGCCACTAACGCCATCTTTTCTGCCCTTATGCCTATTGAAATTTTAATTTTAGTTTAAACCCAAACGCGAAATAAATAATAAGTTGCTGAAATGATATCAACGATGGTGTCTACCCAGCTGGTATGTATGGCTGGATCATATGGTGCTACCTAATGATGATATTGATCCAGCTTTCAAAGAGCCGTAACAAAAAAAAAATTCATTCCACTTAAAAATGGCGGGAAAAATATGGAGTCAAAATGTCAAATGTCTAAACTCAAACACACGAACCATCGGCCCAATGCACCCCATGACTCCCGACAAGCCGACCAAACGCACCGCTCACACTCCCAAGTTGCCGGACGAGCAGACACTTGGAATAAAAAAAATGAATATGGCCGACCCGCAAAAAAAAACATGGAGTTTTTGAGTGAATTGAGTTGAAATTTAGTGAAAAAATTTCCATTTTCAAAATGGTCGAGTCAACATGGTTGCATGACCAAAGAATACGATAATATTAATACGATTCGAACGAAAATTAGTATTCAAGAGGGCTTTTGAGGTCACCGGATTTCCTATCCAATATAAAAATTCTAGAATATGAAAAAAAAAAAAAAACAAACAAATAAGCGAATGACCGAGTTCTCATCTTCCACGAATTCCTAGTTTAAATGTTTTTCACGTTGAGCTGCGAGATACGAGGTTATTGACATTCATCGGGGAGTTGGCGCGCCAACTACGCAGTTCTCGCCTGTTTGACGTTTCCGATAAATGTAAATCTTCACGCACCAGAGAGAGAGAGAGAGAGAGAGAGAGAGAGAGATGCGAAAGAGTGAAGGAAAAAAAATAAATGAGACTTTCTAGTTTTGTATTTACTCGCGTGAGGTTAAGAGATAAAATCGACAAAAATATAAATTATTACACAAATGGTGTGCATTCGGTTGAATATTTTGCGGTTCGGAAAATGAGAGTTATATGAGATGAGCTCGGCGACATAAAGCGACATAAAGCGACATAAAGCGACATAAAGCGAGAGAGGGAGAGTAAATCTATTATATATAATACGTCCCCACGTGAACATTCGCATTATATATATACATATATATATATATATATATATATATATATATATATATATATATATATATATATATATATATATATATATATATATATATATATATATATATATATATATATATATATATATATATATATATATATATATACACACACATACGCAATAAGGTATCGCGTAAGCCGATGAGCAGCCAGTTATATATCATCGTGTATTAGATCTGTCCTTGGAAGGTTCCACAATTAGCCAGTTGGATAGAAGGGTGTTGTTGGTTCGTTGGTTCGTTGGTTCGTTGGTTCGTTGGTTCGTTGGTTCATTATTCAAGAATAGCCGTACCAGCTGATAAAGGCATGCAGAGCTCAATTCTCATTGCGTAACTTTTCGTTTACAAATCAATATGAGCATTCTCGGTATTACGAACGTTTTATTCTCGGATTGAACCGCGTATACAACTAAGTATCCCATCTCGTCTTGACGTAACAACAGATTGAGAGTTTGGGGTGAATCCCTCTTGCTCGTTTTGTTACGTAAAATCAATCCTTCATCATCAGCTATTTAAATCGACCATTCCGAGCGGAAAATAACTAATGAATTTACATTTGTTTTTATATCAAAGACTACCAATTTCATGTTAAAATGAGCGTTGAATTAAAAAAAATATTTTTTCCAATTTTTTTTCTGTTTCTTTGTTTTATTCTGCGAAGAAAATTAATTAGGGTTGAATGATCGGCCATCAGGTGGGCTATTTTCAATTGATCATCATCTCACATGCTCAGAATACTTTCAAACAAGAATTCTACGTTTGAACATCTCAAAAATTTTAATTACAGTCGGAATGGCACCTTTGTTGAAAACTTTTTGGCTCTCGGTTATCATATATACCCAGTGCGATACCCATTAGCGTACAAGAATTAGGAATCCTTCCAAGGGCTTAAGAAAATGTCTCGAAAAAGATAAATTTCAACATCCATTTCATTAAAACTTTCATAGAGTGAGAAAAAAAGAAAAGAAAAAAAAACGTTGGAAAGTAATATTTTATAATTCGTGACTGATTTGACGGTAAATTAATAATCGTATTTAATTTTTCTAGCCTACCAATGTATTATATTCCTTCGAGTGTAATTTTGTGAATATTGCGAATACAGGAATGTGACCAATAAGCGCTTTGCATAATCGTGAAGGATTTAAATAAAAAATTACAAGCCCTTATCGAAATTCCGTGGGCACTCGTTCCAACGAGTGCCCACTGAAGTTGACTGAAACGACGCCGCGCATCCGGAAGTTCTCTTATCAAAAGAGAGCCTGCTATTAAAGAGTCGTTGAAATATTCCAACTCTCTATATTGTCCTAATTTTATTTCCAATTGTTTCATATCTTTGAAACTAAATTTTCTTCATTGGCCTCTCCATGATCCAAGAAAAATAATTATTTTAAGTTGAGACATCGATTTCTGCGATTTTTTTAACACCAATCGCTGCTTTTCTATTCCATTTCCAAAGTTTCTCTCACAGTTACAAAAATAAATATATCGGAATCAACTGACACAATGAGTTGGATTCTCTGAGTTTACTTGTCAACTTTTCGAAAAGCCTCTTTATCGGATTAAATCAATCGAACAAGAGCGAACTTATCATCAATTGAAAATTTTCATTTTTCCGTTAATATTTTAAATTCTAGAGGACATTATGGACATTTTATTTTTTTCCATTTAAGCATGGCCAGATTAGAATTTTTCCGCTGATTATATGAATCACATGGAACTATCGTTGAAAATGAAATAATAATAATAATAATAATAATAATTTTTAAAAAAAAAAGCCAAGAGAAAAAAACGTTTCATTTCAACAAAAATTTATGTAAATTTTTTTTTAGATTTAATTTTTGTTTTTTTTTTCACGGTGTACAAAACACGATATAGGAAGCAACACCTCGTTTTCATCGATTAGAATACGTCTCACAATGGCAAGAATAGCTACAAGGTTGCCCTCTCTCTCTCTCTCTCTCTCTCTCTCTCTTTGCTCATCTTTTTTTAAGCTCTCGCTATCGCCATAGCTCACTCTCTGGGTCTGCCGCCCACCACTCTTTTAACGTTTAGTTGTCAAATACGCCTGTCGAGACATTAGCTTAAACGTGCCTCCCTTCACGTTCATCGATCCATTTGATTTAATGGCTTCGCCAAGTCCCGCGAGGTACGTGCGTTGAGCTTTTGCCAAATGTCCAAACGACTGTCTTTTTACGACAATTATTCTCCCTATTTCTTTTGTTTTCTTTTGTTTTCTTTTGTTTTGTTTTGTTTTGTTTTGTTTTTTTTTTTTAATTGATTCTCTTACATCCCACATCTTCCCTTTTCCTTTTCTCTATTTTTAATGTCGACTATTAAAAAAATGTAGATTTTTTTTTTTCCCAATAATCGCAATTTATCGCAAATTTGATACCTATAATTAATTGTTCTTCACTTAATTATAAAAATGATCAAATAAATCTTCTTATGAATATGAAAAATTGGCTGAAAAAAAAAAAGAAAAAATGAAAATATTGATTTAAAAATAATTTTGTTTCCCCTCTGGTACAAACTATCCTCTATTCATCGGTGCTTCGTTAGCTGGCATTTAAGTGCGCATACATACATATATATATATTACCCTGGTCACCCCCAACTCTCGTGTATACCGGCAATATGCAATATGCAATATGCAATATGCAATATGCAATATGCAATATGCAATATGCAATATGCAATATAATATACGTATGTGTGTGTGCGTGTGTATATATATATATATATATATATATATATTATGTACATGCATATTACAGATATACACAAGAGTGGGGGTGACCGGGGTAAGGAGGAGTTGTTAGACCTCGTCATTGTCGTCACGGATCTATTTATAAAGCGCCGCTCGATATGATGTACCGGCTCTATTTTTAGCTACTTACCTACCCACCTGAAACTCCCTTTTCTATTCTCTCTCTCTCTCTCACACACACACACACACACACACACACACACACACACACACACTTTATCTCCATTGTATGTGGCTCTCCGGACAATCCCTCGCGTGTTCATCCGCGAGAGCCACGCGAGCAAAAGGTGTGTCGTGCATAAATGACCATCAGACATTCTCCGATGACCAGACAAGCATTGGAAAAACTCGCTTACGGAGGGGTAAACTTTTGCCTTTAATCATAAAAAAAATCAACGAGCCACTTATTTATAGCGATAAAGAGAGAAAAAAGAAAAGAAAAAAAAAAAAAAAAAAAAAAATGAAAAATGACTCACAATTAATTTTAAATTAATTTTATAAAATGTGTGTATTACCGTAATTACAAAAAATTATAGATAAAAATTAGATATAAATGTATGTGATTAACCCTCCGTAGTCACACACTGGGTAGAATCGACCGATCGTTTTTTTTTTAGTGAAAAAGTGTCCTCGTTCCGCATTTATGATTTTTTTTAAATCATGTTGCCATTTGATTTTCTTATTTAAATGGAGTTTTCGTGCGTAATCTAGAATGTTGAAAGCATGTCCCGTAATTTTTTCATCCACATTGGACGGATAATTTTCTGACAATTGTTTTTTCAAACCGGACTGGGTAGAATCGAGCCAATGTGACTATCGTGAAATTCTCCAGTACAAGGATTCGCTCAAGGACCAATTATTATTTGGAAATTTTTTATCGTCATGTGGATAAAAAGTTATGGAAAAAGTGTCAGAAAGTTTCATTTATATTTTTGGCACATTTACCGAATAATCCCTCGTGCATGTACCGTGTAAGCTACATGAAAAAAACAGGCATACGTGCATAATACAAACGACCATCAGACATTCACCGATGGCCAGACAATCAGACGATCAGACGATAAAAAAACAAAAAAAAAACAGAAAAAAAAAAAACATCTGTCATGGAAGGGAATTAATATCTATTAATCGCAAATAATTTTGTACGTCTGAAAATTACAAACAAATGGGTTATTTGCTAATTTTTCACATCGTTATGTGCATGGACAAAAATATTTTAAAAAATGTCATGATATTTATTCTCGAACAGGAATCGTGGAGTTTCAGTCTTCAAGTGTACCAAAGTACGCGTATATAAAATATATATACATATTGTGTATGTCTGCCCCAGTGTCTTTTCACTCGAATTCATCATTTAAATATGAAAAAAAAAAAAAAAAACTCATTCAGCATATTTTTACGAAAATTTATCATTCTTTTCCTCTTTTTTTTTTTTGTTTGCCTCCCTTGGCTCCCTTGGCTCTCTTGCCTCCCTTGCCTCCACCGTACAAAGTGGCTTTTCATGCTATGCATTATTATGTACATTGCATTAGTTGGGCTCTCGCAATGTTTTTTTTCTTTCAAAAGAATCACGAAAGCTTGAGAAACTCGAGAAAGAATTTTCTCAAATGCTCAAAGATTTGTTTTTTTTTTTTCACCATTGTCAATTTTTTATTTAAACATTTTTACAGAGGCGAAAAAAATCGTCACGAGAGATGACGAAAATTTATTTTTATTTTCATTCGTTTTAGTGTAAAAGCAGAAATGTATAGTAGAAGGGGTATCGATAACGGGACACAGGCGTAGAAAGTGTTGCGGGTTAGAGGATCATGATTGAACACAACCGAGAAAAAGAGAGGTGGGGTGGGGCAAAACGAGGATAAGTCAAAAATAGTTGAGGTCGGTTCGAAAATACCGAGATCTAAAAATAGCCAAAAATAAATAAACGGCCACACGTGTTAAAGCACGCATTAACATTCGCTGCTCTCCCTCTCATAATTATATATATATATATATATATATGCTCTCGACTGCATAATATTAAATACAAGTGTCACATGGTAATTTTTGGCCAATTTGAATTGCGTTAATATAGTGAAATTTGCCGTGTATTCTTATCGTAGTCGTTCGTATCGCGTTGAAAAACCTACCGCGTTGAATTTTTTTATTACCGCTGTAAATATTATTTTAATAATTTTTCAAGCAATTTACAACTGGAAACTGGCCCTGGAAACTGCAGAGTCATCAGAAAGATATGTTTCATATCACAATTTATAGAGTTCAACTTTGGGATTATTTTAGATCACGAGAGAACGAAGAGCTATATATAACCCGTTCAAAAGTATAATCGAGGAACTTTGGATGGGTGAATTTTTAAATATGTGTATATATATATATATATACGACATTCCATTTTTTCCCGCATGTACCAAATCCGGAATCTGGGTCAATGGGGGTCGATTTCTTCGTGCTGCTTCTGGTTTCTCGAGTGATGCATGCACGTTATCGCATTTTTTTTTTTTTTTTTTTTTTTTTTACCAACTCGCGATTTCTCGCCAAGGCAAACTATTTTGGAGGCTTGAGAGAACACGGAAAAATTAAAATAACAAAAAAAATTGTGAAAAATAAATTGGTCAAATTCTCTTTCACCCTTTAACGGTCAATTATACGATCCGAAGACAGACAAGAACTCGTAATTTTTCTACTGTCGTCTTTTTTCGTTTCTGTCTCAAAGGGTTTCGCGTCGTTAATAGGCATCAGTTGATGTACATACATACATATATATATATATATATATATATATATATATATATATATATATAATCACTGGTGTTCTACGACGTAGAACGTGAAATCTATTAATAGTAAGTCATTTCATGAGACAGAGAGAAGGAAAATGAAAACAGATACAAAGATAAATATATTTTTTATAAGAGCTTTGTTTAAATATATTTTTGGATTACCAATTTTTATTAATTTTCGTGCTTTAATTCATTACGATCTCAATCAATAATCAAAACGATCACTTTAATTTAATTATCTTATCACAAAAAAAAAAAAAAAAAAAAAAAAAAAAAAAAAAAAAAAAAAAAAAAAAAAAGAATTTCTCCCCATAGAATAATTATTTTTTGTTGCTATTTGCATTCAGCCGAATCAGTTAACGATTTGGTATATTAGACGATGCACGTTGCCAACTTACTAAAAATGTCTTGAAATTGCATTTCTGTATCTTGAACGAGAGTAGTTGGTATATATATATAGCTACTAACGCTTTTAGTCTCGGGCAGCAATTTTGCCGAGTCTGTCGAGACTCGGAGAGCTTTCGTTGACTAGCCTTCTCTCTCATTCTGGAGTCCGCGTCAGCGCACGCAACCGCGAGGAAATATGAGCGAGAGCAAAGAGAAAGAGGAAGAAAAAAAAAGTCAAAGAGAGTGAAAGGTCGGGTGGCGCCACTCACGGCGCCATTCTCTGACTCACAATCAGAAAATGAGAAAGGGTGAGACAAAATAAGAGAAGGAAAACACGACGACGACGATGACGACGACGATGACGACGACGCGACCGTCATCGTCAAGAGAATAACCTGCGAACGTTGCACGTACTTTTTTTCGCGATCGTGGGAATTTACACAGGAGTCATTTCTCGGCAGAGTCTGTCCTTTTTGCACACACCTATATATATATATATATATATATATATATATATATATATATATATATATATATATATATATATATATGCATGCATTGGATTATCAGAGTTTGGTTGATTCCAATCGGAGCAAACAAAAATTACGACAGAAGAAGAAGAAGCAAAAGGTACTCACTGACTCGCTATAACAGCTCACGGCCGAGCTGGATTACTATACATATGTATATATATATATATATATATATATATATATATTGTAAGCTACCCATAGGAATATTGCCACGACTATATAGATGGTACATGCAATGCGCCCGAGAGGAGGAGATAGCGGGGTCGTTCTATTTATAGAGCTGGTGCAGGTTTTCGTGGGAGGAGCGCGAGCGGACAGCAAGGGGCTTCTCTCTCTCTCTCAACCTTTCGCTCTTTTTTCGCGCACGTGCGCTCACGAGCACGCAGCACCAAGAGTGAGAGAGAGAAACGCGCAAAGGGGGTTGCAGGATGTCTATAAATAGATATTTTCCTCTCACACACCCGTGCCCTCTACCGAGACACTCCACAACCCTTTGCGGCTTCCCCTTATCGCCGTTCAATCATTTTCCATCTCCCTCTTGCTCGAGTGACCTTTGCGTGGACCCGCTTCATACATAGTTCCCTTTTTTTCCTCATCATCACTCAATTCTCATTCTCTCTGTCTCTCTCCATTTCTCTACCTCTCTCTTTCTTTCTCGTTATTAGGCTAGGTTATTGGTTCGCCCTCTTTCACCTCCAAGTTCTCCCATCTAGATGCATCTATATATGTGTATTTTGCCTCGTGTGCTCTATATATATACACACATGTATATATATATATATATATGTATATTTTTTTTCTCTCTCGTTCGTCACATCTCTGGCGTCGTCGAACGAATGTAGGTTATGTTTACTACCCGATATATAACGACCTACGTTCTGCATGTCATGATGTCTTTTATATTCGGTCGTTTTTTTTTTCTTTTTTTTTTCGGTTTTTTTTTTCTTTTTTTTTTCGTGTGCGTAGAAATTGCTGTGTGAAATTCACGATTTATTCGTGCACGATCGATCGTACTGGCAGTACATATATATATGGAATGTGTGGCCCTGATATGCCCGGATGTTTCACGTATCACGTGGCCTTCAAAGTTACAGCCTGTATCAATAAGTTTTTATGATTTGTAGGGAGAGAGAGAGAGAGAGAGAGAGAAAACAAGAGAGGGAGAATCAAACATTCTAAATCGAGATCCATCCGTGTATGATTAACATTTTAGGAGTCAGCTAAGAAATTTCTCGTAAATGAGATTAGCAAATTTATTCGTCATCAATTTTTTCCTGTCTATATTTTGTTGTAAATTGCTTAGTCTGAGATTTTTTTAAAATCAATCTAGCATAGATCGAAAAAGAAAAGCATTTGTCCCAATAAGATTAAAAAATCGTTAGGATTCATAAAATTAAGTAATCGACTTAAATGATCATTTATTTTGTCAAAATTTTTTTTTACAATTCTGTACGTGTATTCTAAAAAAAAAAACAGAATTCTAAAAAAAAACTCGACAAAAATTAAATTGTTTATTTTATTTTATCAATGTATATATATATATATAAAATATAAATAATTATTTTAAATAGTTATTTGTCTCGTCTCGACTGTCACAAAAATAATCGTAGTTTGCAGTTAACTTTTTTTTTCGTATATCAATGACGACTGCCAAGTGCAATTTATCATCAAGATTCCCCACAAGCGAAACTTGTCTACATGCTTCTCTCATGTACAAATCCATGTGTATATGTGTATGTGTCTTGATCATAAAAAATTGGTCAAGCAAAACGAGACGAGAAAAAAACCACAAAATATCATCGATGTATAAAATCGAGATACAGAAAACATTTTATTCTGTAATAACAACTGAGGTACACAGAAATATTTACTGCCCACGAAATGATGTAATAAAGTTTATATATGGTAGATCGATAAAATTACGTATAAGACTGTTTAATTTTCCTTTTAGGTAAATAATTAAAAAACCAATATTGAGGAGAAAACTAAACGATTAAGGTTTGTGAGCCCGGATTTTTTGTTAATATTTAAACCAACGAAAAGATTCTCGTTAATGAGCTACTTTGGTACTTGCTATTTTGGTATTTATCAGTCATTTACGTATCGATCATTTCGGGCAAAGTCGATAAAACCAAAACCCTCACCATTTTTAATATTAATTTCCTTTCAGTTTGTTGTAAGTTTAAAAAAAGGCTGCAGGTTTAAAAAAAAATGCTCGACACTAATTTTCAGAATTTAAACGAATATCTATTTTCGACTATTAACAAATAATTTACGCAACAATTTTGCGAGTGCTATGCTTTTTTCAGTTTCCCTGTAACAAACTGTAAAGAAAAAGAAAAATGAATAAAAATAACGTTGAAAAAAAAAAAAGAATTAATTCAATCTATCACTTATATCCATACACACAATATATAGATACAATATATATATATATATCGTAGACAAGTAATTATCGATCGTTCAGATTTTATAATGATATTTCTATTTTTAACTTTTGATTCTTCGGCAATGAATAATGACGAAATCACATATATTAAGAGAGAGAGAGAGAGAGAGAGATACGAGAGATAAATCGATACGAGACCAAATCACAGTCCAGACAAGCGTGGACCGGGAGAATTATATCGCTGAAATATACACGCGGTTGGCGGTTGGCGATCGTCGACGCTTCTCTCTCTCTCTCTCTCTCTCTTTCCCTCATTTATTCTCTCTTTTTGTCTGGCAAGCTCTATCCTAACTTTAATACAATACATAAGAAAATTAACGCGGGGACACAATACGGGTCCGCCTTCGCTCGAATAAATAGAATTGGCACTTTACCAGAGTCAGGACTTTAATAGAATTGAGCTATATGGATCTTCTCTCGCTTATCTCTCTTCCTTTCACTAATTTTCCTCATCTATAATTTTCTTCTTTCTCTTTTTCTCCGTCCCTTTTTTCTCTGTTCTTGGTGCCTTCAAGCACTGCAGCGTCAAAATCCAAAATGAAATAGTTTCATCATTTTAATTTGATTCATTTCCACCACCGAGCATTATAATTCATTCTATTTGTATATATATATATATATATATATATATATATATATGTGATATAATATCTCTGTAAACGTCCAAACGTCTCTCACGTAGACCGGAAGACGAAAAGCTTTGTCATCTCTGATGCACCGCCAACGCCAGTAGAATAAATCTTCGAGCTTATAATTCATGCCACCTCGAGCTTCAAAATCATTCCATGCGTCCTCTCTCATAAATTTCCCTTGTCAAAATATTGTACGTTAGATAGAAAGAAAAAATTGTTAAACTTTTTATCAAATCCTAATCGGATTGATTTAAATCTGCATACGACCGTTTAACCTTCCGTTAATCACGTGAAAAAATAATCCGTCAACGCTCACGTGGGGTGTACCCTACGCCCCAACTTATATATATATTTTTTCAATAACAAATTCAATTTTTCCAAAAAATTCGATTTGTTATTAATTTTAAGGCCCTCAGAAACGTTATTAATTCGTATTTGAGCCGAAAATCAATATTTTATCAGGAGATGATTGAAAATTAAGTTCTCGAGAAAAAAAATCATCTGTGCGTATAGTGCCAAAAATAAGAAAGTTATTGGGTTGTGCCCAACACTCCACGCGAGTAACGGTGGGTTAAGGGAACTCATTTCTATTTTCTATAACGTTTTTTTTCTTTTCACGAAAAAATAAGAAAAAATAAGAAATCGCGATTGTTTATTGCCACTCGGTATTATTTAAATATTGCTGGAAAAACATTGAAAAAATAATAATTTTTATTTATTTATTGAAATAATTTTGTGATGATTTTCAGTTGAAAATAGTATCCCAATGATTTTTTTTTTTTTTTTTTTTTTTTTTTTTATCCAGCTTAATATTTCCGGTTATTATTTTTATCATCTTGCAATTCGATGAATGGCAATTTTTTAAAAATGAAAATCCAATTAACTTAATTATTAATGGGTTTATTAATAATAAAGCGAGCGGTACGAAAGTATAGAAAAATAGAATGTGCGCGAGAATACTCGACTTGAAGAAAGCATATGCTATAATATATACGATCATATCTCTCGTTTTCGCACGCTTAAGAACGCTCTGAATAGTAGCGCAGTGCATAAACAAGCTCAATATCTCACAAATAAGAACAAGTAATCTTTTCGAAATGTTTTCATGCATAAAAATTGAGCAACTGCAAAAAGGAGAATGAAAAAATTTCAAACTCTAATATTGTTTTTTTATCCCCCGATAGTCATATCTCCTTAAAGATTTTTCATTCTTTACCGGAAATTGAGAAAGAAACGCTTCATTGGTCCGTGTTTAGATAATTTAAACGTGTCCTTGCACAGACAAAATTATTTCGGCTATCTGGGGATAAATAGCATCAAAGGGGTGTGTTGTTGGCGGGGGAGACGATCCTCTATAGAGTCAGACCAACGACTTTGACCGAGTTACGCTTGGGCTGTTGCCGAAACGAGAATACTTTTACGAAAAAGATCGCTATACAGCTCTTGAGCCAAAAGTTTCGTCTTGACGAAATTCCGATAAAGATTCCTCCTTTGATTTCAATTAATCGATCCTTTTAATAATTATTATATTCAATTCGATTGAAATAAAGTTTTTAATCAAATTAAAATAATTATTTCGGCCTAATAAAAAGAAGAACGGAAAAATATATATATATATATATATATATATATATTTTAAATTCCATGTTCTCAGAAAGATAATTGTTTTTCTTATCTTCCGCTATTCCAGGAATATAGGATGAGGGAAAAAAATTACTTGGCCAGTTGGCCATTTGATTCAAACAAGTCACAAGAACGTGAAAATTTAAATCGTCCGGAATTTCGTGTACGAGAAATGTGACCGACACTTGGCCAAATGTGCTCATGTATATAATACATGAGCAATTTCACAGGAGAGGTCTTGACGGCAAGAAAACGTTTTGCAAGACTGTATCGTACAGCAAGTCAGCAAAACCGCGAGAGGCAAACTGAGGAGGAGAAAATACATGCCGCGTTCCTATGTACGTCGACTATGTTTACTGGTGCTCTGTGCTCGGGAGAGTTTCGGCCAATTGGAAATTCTCGGGGAAACAGCAAAAGAGTATACGAAAATAAATTTGGCTCCGACGAAAATAGACGGAGGCTCACTATTTTCTTTGCGAAACTTTTCCATGTGTCTGTTTGTACTAATGTGTCTATATATATATATATATATATATATATATATATAAACTTGTGTCCGAGTGGAGGAGGAGGAGGATTCCTGTATGCTCGTCCGGCCGTGAATACACGGCAAGTGAGCGAATAAAGGAATGCGGGAAATTGAATAAAAAAAAAAACAATCCAAAAGTATTTTGTGCCAAAATAATAACAAAATCATACGTAACCAATTAATGGCTTTAATAATTGAGTAATTTACAAAAAATGTGAAAAATAAGACGAAATAATTTTTTCGAATTTTATCACTCGGATAGATTTTAATTCTAATATAAAAACTATTTCACCGCTGATGTATATATATATATATATATATATATATATATATATATATATATATTTATTCCGTTTAGAGGATAGAATATACTTTCGTGAATTAATTGTAACATTTCATTCGAGTAAAAATGAATCTGTCTTGAAAATAATAAGAAAAATTCAATATCGATCCAATAATTGAATCAATAATTATATATAATAACGTAAGAATTTAAATAAGTGAGCAAATATGATGATTTTTTTTTCTTGGCAATCAACGCGGTGCACTCCCTCTCTCTCTCTCCCTTCCCTGTTATCAACTCCTCGTAATCTATCTATTATTGAAACCCACAATGATGTCACAACTCGGTTAATGAATAATTTTGTAAAAACTTGAAAAATATGCAATCAAGCAATCAAGTTTAATTTTAACTCCTGCCATGAACGACAAAAAGCTCTTTCACCGCTGTTATCCTCTTCGTTTTGATAATAAAACAGTTCTATGAATTAATTGTAATATTTGATTCAAATAAAAATGAATTTGGCTGGAAAATATTGAACGCATTCCATGTATGGATCCAATAATTTAATCGGTAATTACGCAATGACGTAACAATGTGAAAAAAATTGGGATATTAATGGGGGTTTTTTTTGTTTGTTTGTTTTGTTTCTGACAAGCAATAAATTATCCGTATCTGCTATTTGCTACGGTTTTCCTATACTTACCGAGTGTCGTCACACTCGATCATATAGTACCTGCAGTCAGCGTGACGTCGCGCGCGCTCTCTCTCTCTCTCTCTCTCTCTCTCTCTCTCTCTCTCTTTCCTTTTATCCTCTCCTAGCTATCTACGTAATAATAGAACACATAATAGTGTCGTAACTCGATTAACGTGGCAATGCGACGTTCCCTCTCGCGGTCTCGCATATGTACATATAAACGAGAAATTCTCTATGAATTTCCACTCGGTATGCGCCAATGTTCGATAATTTACACGAGCGAGCGGGAAAGAATTAAAAATAAACTTGTACACACACACACACACACACACACACACACACACACATATATATATATATGTGCAAGAGACAGTGCGCGGTGCAATTAAAAATAAAAATCCGATAGAAATGTCGATACGATAGATGATTCCCTCGAGATTTTTTAACACATCCAACTTCTAGAAATAAAAATCTTGACACTTTATCCAATAATTAATCCATCATTATGCCATGGTAATTGTCTATTTCTTTCAATCGTCGCAGAGCACAAGGACATACGATTCTATTCCTATATATAGAATATATTATCATCACCATTGTTATTATTATTATTATTATTATTATTATTATTATTATTATTTAGAAAAAAATCAAGAGACGCGTGCGTGTGATTATTCATCGATATCCGTATATCATGCATTATATATACATACACATTCATAATTCTAGTCTTCGTAACAACCTTGACCTTTCGAATAAAAAAATTACGTACGATTTAATCGTTACGTTCGTGCACACTCTCATGCTTGCTCAAACCCAGGAAACAGAGATTTTTCTTCCCCTTCCACAACGACACAAAAGCTCGGACCTTTTCTCTTTGCCTATCCCAGGTAATTTTTTTTCTTAGTTCGAATTTACTAAAAAAAATATGCAACACGCATGTTTTACGATAAACATTTTTATGATCTCTGATACGTTGTAGATTTGACCGAAATTCTTAAGACGATTATTAATAAGAATTTTTTTTTTACGTTGAAAAAAAAAAAAAAAAAAAAAAAAAAAAAAAATCATTTACGGTTAGAAGCCTTTGACGATGAAATTGCGATGAAAATAATGTTGTATATGATCGAAGAAAGTTTTGTTGAAGTTTTGTAGGAGGAGAAGGAGAAACGGCATGGAGTGGTCTAAGCTGAGCGGGAGGAGGGGGGAGGAGGCAGTTGGTGTTATATAAATAGAAGCGGTCAATGCTGCTATGGGAACACTCTGCTAGAGTCCGAGAGGGGTTGGAAGCGAAAGAGAGAGGGTGGTAGAGCTTTCTCGAACGTCCACCCAACTTTACGATATATATATTATTTTTTTTCTTCCTTTCCCATCATCAATCTTTTTGCTTTATATAATGCTCGACATTTATATGACCAATATATGTATGTATTTCTCAATATTTAATTATCCAGAATCTCTTAACGGCCAATATATTGACCCTTAAATCGATAAAAATCGCATGATAAATAAATAATTTGAGATACGAAAAATCGACGATTCCGTTACGTCGAGTTACGTCGAATGACCGATTCCAGTCATTGGGAATAATGGAAAGGAGCAAGCGGAAGTGAACTGGAGTGTGTGTGTGTGTGTGTGTGTGTGTGTGTGTGTGTGTGTGTGTGTGTGTGTGTGTGTGTGTGTGTGTGAGAGAGAGAGAGCGAGAGAGAACTATATATATATATATATATATTGCCATGGCATCCCCGGGGCTGCTTCATCGACCGAATCGAACTTGTACGAAAGCGACGGAGTTTCACGAGAGATAGTAAATTTATATCGGTTAGATTGGATACACTTTTTCGATTTATCGTTTCCACCATTTAAACTTTTGTGTATATATATATATATATAAATAAATAATGTAATATATGAATATATACATATATATGTCAAACGTGTCAAAAACTATTTCAAAAGTATATAAATTTATAGCTTCGCCGATACGACATACATGTTTTTCACACCTTCGGCTGGCACACCGCGACTTTGAGGGCACGTTGAGGCTTTTAAAAAATCGGTAAAAATTCAGGATCACTTTTCAAAGTATCAATTACAATATTAGAAAGTTGATTTTGTTAAATGTTTGAAATTTTTTAAAACAAAAATTGAAATTAATTACGGAAAAATTGGGGTTTAAAATTTTCCACTGTGCCTTTAAAGCCCCAGTGTGCTGGCGGAGGATTATTCTATTTATCTCATGATTTATATAATATCATAGTATTATTTCCATAGTTAGGAAACTCTACGAATTTTTCTGTAATTCGATAAAATTATTATGGATGAGAAATAAAAGGCAACAACAATACAACAAGGGTAAATTTTTTTGTACAGTGGGATAAATTGTGCCCTCGTCGATCCTCGTCGATCCTCGTCGATCCTCGTCGATCCTCGTCGATCCTCGTCGATCCTCGTCGATCGTGGGGCAACTTGATGTTTTGCGTGCTGCTATGGCGCCGTACAGTCTCACCATGTTATGTTTCTGTTGCCGCACCAGTAACACACATTCAGCCCCACGCAGTTGTTTGCTATATATATATATACATATATATACACTCGACTATATAATATATATATATATATATATATATATATATAAACCCCCCACCTCGCCCTAGTCAGAAAATACGCGACCGCGTGAATGCGTTGGGATTAAAGAGACTAATGCGAAATAATGAATATGAAAAAAGCTTTTTTTCTTTTTTTCTCAATAATTTTTCTTCTCAGTCAATACAAAAATTTATTCAAAATTCACGTCATGTTCGTGTTGTCGCACCATTGACACACATTTATCACACCACCCACAATTATTTCCACGACACTATTTATATTATAGTGAGAAAATAAGGGATCGCGTGAATGATCGCGAAAGGATTCATTGGAAATTAAAAGACTGCTGATGCTATCTAAATAATAAAATTGACGAAAAACTTTCTTTTTTTCCAATATTTTTCTCGTCAATTAATACAAAAAAATTATTCATAATGATTCCATAAATAATCACCTGATTGATTTTTAAATACTTTTATTTTTATAATTACGAATAATTACGAATAATTACGAAGCATTTTTTAAATAATTTTATGGGATGATATTTTTATTACTTGTATACACAAGTATTATTATTATTATTATTATTATTATTATTATTTTTTATTTTTTTATTTTTTTCGCAAAATAATTTCGAATTGTTTTAATTTGAATTTACGCTCAAGAAGAAGAGAAGTAGGAAGGAGAAAAAGAATTTTGAAGAGTTCGTTAGCGGGGCAACGTGGGGAGTTCGCGGTTTATTGAAATTAGTGGAGAAATTATAGTTCTTACCTCCGCAATCCAATTCAACCCTCCCCATCCCCCAACACCCTCGTATTTTTCCCTCCAGCCTATACCGTTTCATCATTTGCCTGGGTCGAGCTAGAGCTTCGCTCTAGCACGAGCAGCACGTGCTGTTTTCTGCTCTTCTCTCTCTCTCTCTCTCTCTCTCTCTCTCTCTCTCTCTCTCTCTCTCTCTGTTCACCTCGCTGTACGATCGAGAGCCCGAAGGCCGCGGCGTCTCGTACAGCGAGAGAGTCTATCGATCGAATCCTCCACCCGTAGAGCTTATACACACACGTCCAGGCCAACGAGGGTACATATATATATATATACATATATATATATATATACACACACGGAAAGCACAAACTATACATAGATATACAATCTTTGCTCAGGAAAAATAACTTTTTATTCCAACATATTTTTTTTTTATATTCTCGCAGTAGTTTCGCGAATTTTATCAGTAAAACAACCGTAATTTTAGTCAATTCGGTAATTTTTTATGTCCGTATATAAATCCTTGGGAATACAAGAATTACCAGAATAAAAGAAAAAAAAAAAAAATTCATCAACTTCGGTTGGATATAAATTGGCACACTGGCAAGCTCTTCTATTCACAAATAAATATATATATATATATATATATATATATATATATATATATATATATATATATAAACACAAAGCCATAATTGTACCGATTAATCTTTACCAAAGTACAGCTCCGCCGCATTACAATACTCTAATAAATAAATGACGCAAAAACATTTCTACCAAATTACAACAGTTTCACCGGCATAACAATTTTTTCATCTTACATCTCCACCAGACTATTAAAAGTCTCCAGTCGGTCGATAAATTTATAGCTGGGTAAACAGAGCACTCTGTCTTACAATTAATGGTACAATACCTCGTCGATAAATTTTTCGATACACTTTTAACTCGTCAAGTGAGCTATATATATATATATATATAGAAAAGGTTAATTAGACAAATATAATAATAATAATAATTATTATTATCAATAAACACTATAACGAAATTTCAATTCACAGACTATGTAACTTTTAACATTTCCTATATAGTTTATTTCTCGAGTTAGAAGTATAACTGAAAAATTTATCAGTAAAGGGCAATGTTATCATAGCACGTAGTGCTGCTCGGTTTATTTGGTGATAAATTTACCGAGCGACAGGAGAGTTATAATCTGGTAGAATTGTAATATGGGAGAGTTGTGAAACGGTATAGGGTTCTAATTTGATGCAGATGTTCCCGGAGAGCTATATTTTGATAGGCTTGTTGTTACGCGATAGGAATTTATGCGTTTTCTTATTTATTCTTATTAGAGTTATGATACGGTAGAGTTATGCTATAGAGCTGGACTTTTCTTAAAATATTATAATAATCGAGAGAGAGCTGTAAATGTGATGGATAAATTTTTATTAAAAATATCAGTCATTATAGAATGAAACAAAATTTATTTGCATTCGTTGGAATGCAACGAAATTCGATGAGAAAAAAAAAAAAAAAAAAAAAAAAAAAAAAAAGAATTTATCAACATTGCATAAAATGTTCCTTGCTAAGATTATTTTATACGATTTTCCCCAACGCCCAAGAAATCCAAATCAGTATTACCGGCCAATTTCAAAAATATTGAATATTTGCGTTAATATACGTGACACGCGAATCAATGAGTCAAAACATGCAACTAGAGGAATAAAAGGAAACGAAAAATGTTTCAAAGTCCGGAAGTGCAGCACATCGTAAATGAAGGATTCAGTGAGAAGCCTGAGGATGCAAAGAGAGATGTAGAACGATAAGAGGCGAGTGGACAAATGGAAGGAGAGAGAGAGAGAGAGAGAGAGAGAGAGAGAGAGAGAGAGAGAGAAAAAGAGATTCCGTAAATAGATTTCACACCCAAGTATGTATTATGAATACACAGAGTAACCACTGTATTCGACACTCGTACTTGCACTATATATATATAACAGTGCACCGAGTACGTTGACCGTGCAAGCGTTATTCCCGAGTACAGCGTCGTCAAAGTGGCCTCTCGTCTTCCATATTGTATATATATATATACATATATATAAAAATATGAAAATTTACACGGATATGGGACATTCCAGGTCAGATGGTCAGTACCGTGACCCACACCCAAACATTGTTTAACTTCCGGTTTGTTTGTTGGACAACGTGAAAGAATAATCTACTTAAATTTTTTCATTGATAGTTATTTTGAATGGATTTTCATCTGAGCAATTCCAATTAATTAATATCCTCATTAAAACTTAAAATTCTCGAATTGAAAATTTACGGAAAATGAATAATTTTTGTTTATTTTAGTAAAACGAATGTATACCATATAAATTTTCAAATAATCGTCAACGATCAACAGTATCCATTAAAAAGTCCATTGACAATTACGACATTCGATTGCTCTTATGTGTTGCCCGAAAAACTTACTAAAAAAAAAAACTGCTAAATTTCCCGGGATGGATTTGGCTGAAAATGCCGCATACATATATGGATATGCGTGCATGAATTTATCTACGTAATTTTGGGAAATATACTCGAAATCGATTACGGTGCTTTAAGTGCTGTAAATAAACGACAAGTTACGAATAATATTTACAATTAAACAATTACGTGTTACATCGCTCGGATTACCATTGGTCAATTACGCGACTATGTTTTACTCGGATTGTATACATTAAAGCCACGTCATTGATGTCACGTTATGCAATAATTATAGTTTGTACTGTTAGTTATACTAGGATTGAGAAAATGCAAGTACGATGAGTTTTAGGATCGGCGTGTGCTGTACAATTTTAACATTTATTCTGTATATACTTTTACATATGCGTGTATATATATATGTGTGTGTGTGTGTGTGTGTGTGTGTGTGTGTGTGTGTGTGTGTGTGTGTGTGTGTGTGTGTGTGTGTGTGTGTGTGTGTGTGTGTGTGTGTGTGTGTGTGTGTGTGTGTGTGTGTGTGTGTGTGTGTGTGTGTGTGTGTGTGAGAGAGAGAGAGTAAAAATAACACGTAGGTGCTGGCAGAGCTGAGCTTAGGGGGGAGAAAAGTATAAGTTTGTTATCGTAAGACGTAATACCGCCCTCTATATGTATTACTTGTTATGCCTATTAACCCTCCTTGACAGGTGGCCTTGGTTTCCCTTCCAAGGATAACCACCACATGGCCACCAATACAGCCACCAATACAGCCACCAATACAGCCACCAATACAGCCACCAATACAGCCACCAATACAGCCCACAATCACAGATTGTCCTGTTCGGATTATTCCAAAAAATATCTTATTTTTAATTTACAAAAAATGTCTGTCAATTTTTTTTCGTTTTCGTTTTTGTTTTGTTTTTTCCTTCATTCAACGATTGGAAAAATTTGTAAAGATTAAATTGGTAAAAAAATTGGTAAATATACTGACACTGATTTGAGAAATTTCTATATCGCGAGAATTGATGAATGAACGTTTTTCGTTGAACAAAAATTCAATGAGTTTAGAGCGTGGAGACATGACGGGAGCGTTTTAACAAAAGTTAAGCTCAATTAATTATCATCTTGAGATGACGACGCGCTATGACCCCAATGATCAGTGGATTGTGCCAAAATGATAATTAGATAAAACCGTGTATAAATCGGACGAAAAAAACACCTGTTAAACGCGTAGACAGCTGGCATCAATCCAATCCACTACATTTTGGCCAATTGGCGTGGGATGACAAAACTATATATATATATATATACTTTTATTTGGATATATATATATATATATATACTTTTATTTGGATATATATATATATATATATATATATATATATACACATGGATATGGATTAACAAATGTTCCAGAAGACATGTCTTACTCGACCGTCCGATTAATGGCCATCTCGGTCTCTAAGATTGAGAAAAGGACGTGAAAATTTCTACGATTTATTAACCTTCCAATTTTACACGAAAATCTCTCGATTTATCGATTTATCGATTTATCGATTTATCGCCCACTCAAAATTAACGATTTAAATTACTTTCAATCTTTTTGTTTTTTGTTTTTTCCCTTTCCAGCTTTCACTTTGAACCGATTAAATTTTAGCGAGTTGATAAAATAGCTCAAAAAAATCTATAAATATTTTAAGATAAAAAAATTATAAAACAAATGTTAAATTTCTTTTGACGCACCAATGATGAGAAATATTATTAGAACGTAATAAAAAATTTAACGGCTCCGTTGAAAAATTTTGTCACACCTCGTTGAGTTTATCCACGAGAGCGGAGAGAAACTTTTCATTATTATTTTATATTTCGTTGAGCATCGCGTAAACACTGGTTAGTGCGAAATTTTTCACCAAAATCAGACACTTTAACGAGCGTCTATGGTCTATTATTGCATCAACTATCGTAGACACCTGAGAGGGCCAGAAAATTAGATGGAGAGAGAGAAAAAGGAGAGAGGCAAAAAGACCCAGCAGAGTTTGTAATAAAATACTCAGCGAGGTATCGCGTTATGGCGACAAATTAACCAGGAAAATTTGATATATTTCCACGGCGTATGATATTATATATCAGCAGCCAATTAGTCCAATTATAATTTTACCATCATCAAATTTGTCCAGAATTATTATTTAATAAATAAATTAATATATCATGAGAATAAAAAAAAAAACAAAAAGAAAAAGAAAAAATTCGTAGTTAAGAAAAATTTGATTCGTCCTCCACCACGATGCGCCTATTTTTAACGAGATAGACTCGATTTTCTAATATAAATTAATCCTCCCCTGTATACAATTATAAAATTGAATGGATTGGGCGAATGAAAATTTTCATTCGCGCTTCTCGAATTTCTACGCGTTTCGAATTTTGAATATAGATCGATATGCTCCTTGATGAGATGAAAAGCATCAAGGCAGAAATACCAATGAGCGGAAATACCAATGAGAGAGTAAAATCAAATTCTCTAAATAATGTCTCGCTCAGCTGTTGGTTACCCTGAGATAATTACAAAATTGCGTTAAAAACTTTCCTTCCAACTTCCTCCTTATCTAGCTATAAATTGTGCACTTTGCCTCGATGTACATGACACGGACTAAATTCATTATATATATATATATATATATATATGTATATAATTGCATCAATTTAAATCATCGAATTATTAATGTGTAATTTGTGCTTGAAAATTTTGCTATATATAATTTTCCAAAGTGCAAATTATACACCAAAAATAACACAATTAATAAATAATGGAGAAAAAAAAATAAAAATAAAAATAAAAATACATCCAAGAATGAAAACTCAAGTATTATTCTGAGATAACTACGGAGTTACATCAAGAAATTTTCTCGAATCTCTTCTAGCTAAATTGTGCACTTTACCTCTACATATATATATATAGATGACACAGCCGAACGACACAGAAACTCGATTGAGTACGTAATTGCAGCGAGCCAAGTAACCGAATTATTTTCATGCAGCTTCTGCTATTCAAATTGCTGTACAATTTAAATGCAAATTAAATAAAAAATAATTATACAACTAAATGGTCGAGTTGGATGAAGAAAAAAAAAAAAAGAAAAAAAAATTATATGTCAAATGAATATTCAAATCATCATGACGATAAAGAATGAAAATTCATTGGCCTGGCCGCGTGTGCAAGGTAGGCAGACAGGGAAAAAATAAACACAGAATAACATCGCGCGAATAAAATGGTCAGCAAAAAGGTAAGCTCGCAAAAATAACCACAATCGCCTTTGTTGTCTATATTGTATACATGCATACATACATACATACATACATACATACACATATATATATATATATGCATAATACAATCTGTGTTGACCGGCGACGTGCATAACCAACTTTTCTATTTATAAAACAAGTACGGATGTATCCCCCCCCCCCCCCCCTCTACCCCTCCCTGCCAAGCTGTCTCGCACGAGTTTTCCGTTTACATCGTCGTGGGTCTTGGCTCATTCTTGTTTTGTACATAAAAGAGACACATTGCGTAACTTTTCATTCTATAACGAAATAGTCATATAACAAAATTTATGCTTTCGTATTATAACTTTACGTGATTTTATCAAACTATCAAACATATGAATTAATTATAGGTTGAAAATATGATGAAGAAAAAATAAAATAAAAAAAGATTTTACCATCAGTCTCGTAAAAAATTTAAAAAAAATTAAAAAAAAAAAAAAAAAAAAAAAAAAAAAATTAATTTACTTTCAGAAAATTTCAAATCGTCTGCTATAATAATAATTATGTACCCTGAATATTATATTATTACTTTTTTTTTTTTTTTTTTTTTTTTTTGATGAAAGAACGAGGGCTAAGTTGAGTCAAAATTAGTTTCGTGTCTATGTATATTTGAATATAATTCGTCATAACAGAATAGACGGAGTTATTCTCATACTGCTGTTTGGTCCATAAATACGAGGAGATGACAAAAATAAAAATAAACCAAAGATAATAGGGACAGACATAACTTATCATTGTTGCTCGTTTTATAAACTTTCCAAAGTTCAAGTTTCTGTCGAAAGACTCGGACGAAAATAGATTCATATTGCTCAAAGGAGATCATTAATTGACAATTCCTTTTTCGTGGTAAATCTATTTTAAGTCATCATCCCTATTTCGTGCATCAACAATATAATCATGATGATAATAATAATTTAATGGACACTTTTAATGAATAAATAATATAAATAAATCAACAAACAAACAAACAAACAAACAAACAAACAAACAAACAAATAAATAAACAAACAAAAATAATGTGATGAAAAAATTTAATTGAAGAAAAACAATTATATAAAAATTGGCATTGAAGTTGGCCGTTTATGATTACCGTCTTGTCTCATTTCATCGTGGTCGGTGAAAAAAAAAAACCAAAAAAACAAAACAAAAACGAAAAATGGCAATTTCAACGAGACATGCAGTTGGATTTTTCAAACCTCCAATTAGTCCTCAGTTTTTCGTATCTCTATGGGGGGGAGTTCGCAGCCCCAATGGAAAAGCACGTGAATTGTCCTCGAGTACCTCGTCGTTTGGGGGCGATCGAAAAATCGTCAAAACTCTGTTGGGCCTTATGACCGGTGCATTTGTGACATGTGGCTCGATAATATATTTCATTGACAGATCTGTCAGAGCAACGGGACTCGAGGCAAAACCACCGAGTTATCCATGGTCAATGAATGGTGGATTGTCTTCACTCGATCATACTGGTATAAGACGTGGCTGGCACGTTTATCGCAACGTTTGCTCGACCTGCCACAGTTTAAATTATCTCCACTTCAGGGATCTCATTGGGGTTTCGCACACCGAGGAAGAAGTCAAAGCAATTGCAGCCGAGTTTGAGGTAAACGAGACAAATCAGTAATAATAATAATAATAATAATTATTATTATTAATAATAATAATAATAATTATTATTATTATTATTAAAAAGGATGGAAATCGTGAATGGTTCCCCATGCATAAATTTTCCATCACCAAGTACATTTATGAGAAACAAGAAAATTTTTTTGTTGATGCACTAAAATTATTGAGAAAAAATGTACAAGTTTTCATTTACATCCTTTTGTTTTCTTTCTCTCTGTTTTTAGTTCAACAAGAATAATTTTATGGAAGAAAAATTCTCTCTAATTGATTGAAGAAAAGAAAATATTATTGATGAAATAATATTCAAACAATAATGAGATTTTATAATTATTAAAAATAAAAATGGAATATATTTTTTGGCGGAAAAAAAAAAGAAAAAAGAAAAAAGAAAAAAAAAAAAAAAAAAAAAAAAAAAAAAAAAAAAAAATGATATATTTTGTTATAACAGATCGACGATGGTCCGGACGACGATGGAAATTATTACAAAAGAGCGTGCAAGACATACGATCCTTTACCACCGCCATTTCCAAACGAAGAAGCCGCGAGAGCAGCCAATAATGGCGCATATCCGGCCGATCTAAGTTTAATCATAAACGGAAGAAAAGCGGGAAAGGATTACGTTTTTTCTCTGCTAACTGGCTACAACGATCCACCAGCGGGCTTCGAAATGGCCGAGGGACAATTATTCAACGCCTATTTTCCTGGTGGAGCTTTATCGATGCCTGAGGTACATAAACAATATTATTCCATTATCCTTTATCCTTCATAATTCAAATATTATAATATTTATAATAATTCTAATATTTCTTTCTAATATTCCATATAACCTAATTTTTACTCCAAAACCCAAATTGTTTTTCATTGATTTTTTAATAAAATAATAATAATAATAATTACGAATTATTGAAGTAAATATGATGAAAAAAAAAAAATTCTTCTTAACAATTAGGATAATTTGTTATCAAGCAATTATTTATCATTGCTTCGTTATAATATTATTTTCATTTATGCCCCATTCTCACGTCTTGAAATAAAAATTATTAAAAATCTTTTATTTCGTTTAACAATAATGAAATATCGGAAAAGATGATACAAGATGGAGTTGTCGATTACGAGGATGGAACACCTGCGACAAAATCCCAAATAGCCAAGGACGTTGTGGAATTTTTAACGTGGTCGGCGAATAAAGATTGGAACGAAAGGAAAATCGTGTTCATGAAAGGCCTCGGTGTATGCCTTATCCTGTGTGCTCTTATCGCTCAAATCCAGCGACAAAGATGGGCAGTTGTCAAGACGCGAAAAATTTTTTATGTCCCCAAGGGAAAATTTTGATGAATAAAAAACAATGACAACTCCAAGATAATCGAAACGCAAAACTATACGATCAATGAGATGGAGATCGTCGTACGAAATAAAATTGTATATTTTCTTTTTTACAGAGGCTGTAATGAATTCTCTGGCAGTTTGTAAAATTTTCAATATACCATTCTTATAGCCATTCTCGTATTTGCTAGATGTCGAAAAAAAAATTAATAAATAAAGACTGAGAGTAATCTTGTCAAAGGGAGTTTCAAAGCTGATGTAAACTGGGCGGTTCGTAATAAACAAATTAAATAAGATTTTCTGAGACAGATGAATAAGAGAGAGAGAGAAATTTATTTAACGAATTATTTTCAATGATATTTGGAAAATTCATGAAAAGCTTCGAGTTGAAATAATATATATTGAAAACCTTCTTTTAATGCTCCAAATATTATTCAAGCAAATCGAGCAGTCTTCAAATTCCATCACTTTCATTTAACGAATTATTTCCAATGATTATTCTTTTTAAATCCATCAAAAATATCAAATTCAGAAAAATATTACAATAAATCTTTTATATCAGATATTCTTCTTTATATATATGTATATATATATATATATATATATATATATATATATATATATATATATATATTCCATATGTAAATAAAATGGAAGAAAATTCACCAGATTGATTCCATCGAGTGAATTATTGGCAATAAGTATTCTTTTTTTTTTTTTTTTTTTTCATGAAAAATATCAAATTAAAAAAAATATTAAAATTTTCCTTTTATCAGACATTCTTTTTTCCTGACATATAATTAATACCTCAAATCAAACAGAATGTAAACCAGCCTGAACCTCTTACTATTTCCTCCTCTTCCATATGTTCCATCACATATCATGGCAAGAGAGAACTAAAACGATAAAATTGTTCCACGAGCCGATAGAAGAGATATATCGCAGCACCATCCATGAGGTTATTCTCAAAGTTTTCTATAAATGCGTATATTAGAACTATATAGAGAGGCACAAAAAAGAACATGAACGAACGACTAACTTTTCTTATCTATATATGAGTCGTTAACTCCGGGATGACCGTCAGTGGTTGGTGCGATGCCTTTGTTGTGTTGGTTCACCACACAAATTCTATTTCAGTATATTTTCTACCCCAAGCCTTCCCTCTGCCGACGTATATATATATATATATATATATATATATATATATATATATATATATATATATATATATATATATATTGTATATATATATATTCATCTCTCTTTCACTCTCCTCCTAAGCACAATTTATTTTCGAATCTCTACTATGTCTATGCCACCCCCGCGAAAGTGTTCTGTTTGTTGCCGACGTGCTATGCCCCCTGATGGGCGAGAGAGCTGGCCCATGTACATTGTCCGCTTTTATGAATGCCTCCAAAGCGAAAATCTTTAAGAAGCCATTGTTGAATATATTTTGCGATAAATTGCAATCTCGATGATTTTTTTTTTCTTTCTTTTTTCCCTCAATAAATATATATATATTTATATATACACTTGGCTATCGTAAAATGTCAACTGGAAATATTCAATTATTCACGTACATATATGGGAGTTTCGTAATGGAAAAGTATTAAAATTCCGCGTCAACATTTTCGCGGTGAAAAATCATCGTTCGAGACGAGAGAATATTTCGAGATATGGATTATGCTGTGTATTTGTTGATAAACGAGGAATAAAATTTGCCTGTTTTAACACATGTTTATTTTTTATTTTTTATTTTTTATTTTTTATTTTTTATTTTTTATTTTTTATTTTTTATTTTTTATTTTTTATTTTTTATTTTTTATTTTTTATTTTTTATTTTTTATTTTTTATTTTTTATTTTTTATTTTTTATTTTTTATTTTTTATTTTTTATTTTTTATTTTTTATTTTTTATTTTTTATTTTTTATTTTTTATTTTTTATTTTTTATTTTTTATTTTTTATTTTTTATTTTTTATTTTTTATTTTTTATTTTTTATTTTTTATTTTTTATTTTTTATTTTTTATTTTTTATTTTTTATTTTTGGCAAGGATAGTGTGTACTTGACAGCTATAATCTGGCAGAGATTATATTCCTCTCTGTTGACTTTCTCGGTTTTTTTTTGTTTTTTTTTGTTTTTTTTTTTTTTTACATGAGGGAATATATGCGCCTTTAAAGCATTATATATAAATTTTTGAAAAAAAAATATTTCAAGCTATTCGAGAAATCAAATAGACCAATTTACATCACCGAATTTGTCTCATCAATTAATTGAGTAATATAGTGAGAGATATAAATCGATTAATACGTAAAATAATTATTTAATCTCCATATTAATGAATTAATTGAGTAAACAATTCATCGGTCAATGAATGAATGAATGAATAAATAAATTAATAAATAAATGAAGTAATTAATGAATTGATTAATTTTAAATGTTATTATGACAAAGCATCAATATTTTCGTAACTGCCCACACAGACGAGGCAAATATCCATCAGGTCGATTCTTGACGCCCCCTCCAATCGAGTATAATCTTTCCTGGCGGACATGGCATCAGCTTGTTTATTTTCGTATCTTTGGCACGACACTTTCGATTAGTAACAGTCGAAAACATTTCGCACCCTCTTGCTCGCTCGTAGGAGCGAGAAAAAAAATAGAAAAGAAGGAGGAGAGAGAGAGAGAGAGAGAGAGAGAGAGAGAGAGAGAGAGAGAGAGAGAGAGAGAGAGAGAGAGAAGGGAGGAAAAATATATTACTGGGTCGGCAACTTGCCGACTCGTGGCAAGTTTTAAATATATGAATATATATGCATAGACATACACACACAAACGAGCATTCATGTTCAACTGTATGCGCGCGGCAACTTTATAAGCGTTATTTCGCAATCCCGTTAATATTTCTAGCGAGTTGTTCTCTCACTTTTTTCTCCTCTTCTTCGTCTTCTTTCTCTCTTTTACTCTACTGCATTTTCAAATTTCCCCACCCTACGTTCCTTCTCACTCTTTAGAATGAACAATTTTCATAGTCATTCGCTATCTATCGAGTTTAAAAAGTTCAATAGTATTGAATTTGTACTATTTATAAATAACACGTTTGAAACGTTTCTATTGCCAGGATAAAATTCATTCATGTCAAGTAAAGCCAGAAGGGAGAGCTCACCACGATTATATATATATATATATTTACGACTCCAAAGTCCTTCTAATTTCGGAACGATTTTTCCCCTTCTACGCCATTGGGCATATACTGTCAAAAGTTGAGGGTGTTGGGAATCGTTTTATGCTTTTATGACGTGTTGAAAAAACGTTTTTCAAAAATAAAATCCGAAGAAAGGAAAAAAAAAAAACAAAAAAACAAGATTAAAAAAGAAAATAAAAAGCCGAAAAGTTGTGCGGATGTGCGTATATACGCAGAGCCAGTAGGAGTGACGTAAAATACGACACAGACTTTGGTCACTTGGCCAATCGTCACTATTTCATTCATATTATTATCCCAGCTCTCGTTCCTCAAATATACATATATCTATTGAATGTTCATCTCTGTTATGTAGAAAAAGCTCGTTGGGCAACTCTGTTTTGGCAGTAGAGAACGATTTAAACACGCGCCAACACCTCTCTTTCCTTCTCATCACTTTTCTCACTTATCTCTTTTAATTTTGTCACCAATTTACTTTTATATTATCGTTGAAAAAAGAAAAAAGAAAAAAGAAAAAAAAAAATGTAATTTCTACAGTGACTATTTCTCATATTTCTGCTACGATAATTAAATCATTCGTGCGCACAATTAATCATTTAATAATTAATAAAGTCATTCGATAACGATGAAATGCTTAATCTCTTAATAATAAAATATTTAATTAATTGATAATTGATTTATTGAAAAATAAATCAATACATTATCGAGAACACGACTGGGCTGCTTCGTTTTTCAATTATGCAAGTCAATTCGTTATATACATATATATATATATATTTATTCAAGCATTCTGTCTCTATCATTCTCAAAAAAAGAAAAAAAAAACAACAAAAACAACAAAAACAAACAAAACAAAAACAACACCCACTCGTAGAGTTTGAGCTCGTAATATCTGTCTATCTCGAGGGAAACATCAGCGAGACAGAGAGGGGGAAGGAAGGAAGAAAAAAAAGAGAGAGAGAGAGAGAGCGCATTTTGCCAGTTCACAAAACATGTAATAGACACATGGCGATGTCTAAAAATAAAAGTGCAATCGGTGCATATGCAATTCCCTCCCTCTTCACCTCCGTCCTTCGCCACCGCACTTGGTCGACATGAACGTCGTTCGTTCGTCGTTTGCCCGCCATCAGACTAACATCATTCTCTCCATTCGAGATTTTCCCCCCGTCCTTTTCTCTCATTATTCATTCTCTCATTCTATGGATTATTCAATGCGCCTCGCTTGCATCAGCATACATCGGGAATTTCGTGCGAGAGAGAGAAATATATCGGGCGCACACCAAGCCACCACTACATGCACTTTCATACCATTTTGCCTACTCCTAGACTCGAGTGTGTACTTTTTCCAATTTTTTTTTGTTTTTTTTCTCGATTTCGCAACTCGCTTATAGAACGGCTTTTTTTTTTTATTTGTTTTTTTTTTTTTTTTCTACTTGGAAGGGGGGGGGCTTGGATTTTTGTTTTATTTTGGTGATACGAGGTAAAAATGTGGAGGGGTCAGAGAATAGATCTGTCATGGTGAAATAACAGTCAAGGGGTCATGAACGAAATTGAAATAATTTTTATACGTATGGGAATCTTCACACAGTTGAGATTAAAAAATGACGTAAACGTCATCCAGACGGTCAAATATTCTAAAATTGCTTCATCCATATGTGCATTGAATAATTGTTAAAATAATTATAATTGTATTTATTTTTTAATAATAATAAAGAGTACGGTCGAATGATAAATATAATTAAATTACCGTCCTAAATGTGTGATTTTTTAAAAATATTCAATATCTCGTATTTTATGGCATTTTGCCTAAAACGTCTTTCGTGGCTCTCGCATTGATTTTTTTTTTGGCTCATTTATCATTTTATCCCGTAGCTCTTATAAATCGATTTTATTTATCAACTTTTCATAATTTCACTCTCCTTTACTCAACTTGAGGTTGAATTATTTTATCATTAACCTAATTTTCTTCTTGGTTGATAATATGGCTCGATGAAAAAGGTGAAAAAATTAAGTAAAATTAACATTCGAAATTGACGTACCCGATTGATCCTCGATAAAGAGAGAGACAGATAACTGGGAATCCTCGATCCCAGAATAACTACGAATATCACACCCCAATATCTGCATTTCTAGTGTCCAAAAATCCTATATATATATGCAACGACTAGCATTTCTCTCTGTTTTCCATCGAACAATGCGGTTTATTCAAATTTCAGGAATATTTCCCGACGTTTCCCTATCATATATATATATATATATATATATATATATATATATATACATTATTCAAATGAGACCGTTGGCTCACAGCATTTAAAATAGTAACGTGTAACGAGTGAAATAATCGATAGATCCGGTAAATCATGAATACAAATCGAAAATCAAAAATAGAATTGTCGCAGAACGAGAAATACGATATTAGCGGAGGTTCGTATATATACGTGAAACGTTGCGTCAATCGAAATAAACAGAATGAAAAATATACATATATAGGCAATAATATTATAATATTATAATATTATAATATTATAATATTATAATATTATAATATTATAATATTATAATATGCTCTGAATATGCGAAATAAAATTAATTAAAAAAATTTATTTGAATTTACTTGACGAAAAACGTAATTAATAATAATTAACAATAATTAACTCGGGGACGAAAAATTATGATTTTTGTCATTGAAAAATTATTAATTTTCACAAATAAATAGCAATATATTTTTTGTTTACCATCACTTGAAATTATAAATATAATTTCAGGAAAATATTTGCAATCATTTTTTTCATTCATGTCCAATCTCTCACACGTTATATTATATATAATAGCCGAGACAGTACATCCGCGTCATCATTGCTTTCTCTCGACGTTCAACGTCCGTTGATATGAGGGGGGTGACTCAGTCAGAAAGAGCAAAGTGCAAAGGCGATCGAAACCGCCTTATCTATTTCTATTTCTATTTCTAGCAACCTCGAGCACGTATTTCCCGAGTCCATTTCTCGATTCATTTCCATTAAAATGGACAACATTTTTTTAAATAAATGAATAAAAATAAATAAATAAATATAAACGACAAAAGAGTAGAAAAAAAACATGCAAATTAGAAATTTCCATATTATTTTCTCATAATTTTCGTCCACCTGAAAAGATTCTCCATGGACAATGGCTCTCAATTTTTGTTTCCACATAAAGAAAGATTTGTCAATCTCCTCAGGGACCCCAAGCTAACTTGAAAAAATTCATTATTGGGTCAATTCGTCGAGTTCCTTTTTATTTTAACAAATTTTTTTTTTTTCCTAATTGAAATTCAAATAAATTGCCTTTAATGGACAATATTGTCTTCGTGGTTAAAGAGCTAAGAAATCCAATTACATTGAAGTTTGCATCGTTCGAATGTAACGAAATTTCAACAAAAATTTCGTTTCATTTCAACGATTCAAACTTGAATGTCATGGAAATTTTAAGTACTCTGGCTACTCAAAAACTCGATGATAAAGAAAAAAAAAAAAACAAAAAAAAAAAAACACATTTTGTGTCGGACAAAAAATTATGCCGACTTCGTTATTGTTGGTTTTTTTTTGTTTCTTACCTTTAGCTGTTATTGTCGAATTTGGTGGCTGCTTGCTGGACATGATCCTAATGCTGATGCCGCCAAAGTCCACCGCGCACTGCATTTACCAACACCGTTAAACACTTTTAGCCCCCACCCACCTGCCCAAATCCCATTTTTCTCCCAACGTCACACTAACACAGCAATACTTTTGTTTTTGTTTTGTTTTGTTTTTTTTTCCGCACGTCGAGGTCACACGCGCTTGTTATGTGTACTGAAAAAAAAAAAAGGTAAAAATAAATAAATAACCGAGTTATTTATTTGGGATCAATAATGGATAAATGGTCTTTATTGACCACACAAATAATTGATATTTACAAAAAAGTATATATTGACATTCTATACATATATTGAATATATCAGATCTATAATAATAATGAATGTCGTTTTTGTATTATATGCATTTTTTTGCATTGTAATTTTGTATGCATTTGTCAATTATTTTCTCGATAAATTCAAACAAAGGAATTATTATAAATGTACTAAAATATTCGACAGATGTAATAAAAAGTAATTGCAATTATATTGTAATTCAATCGGTGTAAAAATATTTTATCCCTTTTTTACCCCGTTAGGGGTTGAATTTTGAATAATTCCTTCTTAGTGAGTTACTCTACATTATAAAATAAAACTACTGACCAAATTTCGTATTTATAGCTTCAGCGGTTTCGACTCGACGATGATAAATCAGTCAGTCATGTTATTATTTTACTATATATTATTATATAGATTAAGTTTCATAAATCTCTCAAATAAATAATTTCAAAAATATACAAAAACAAAGAACGACATTAATTATTACCAGACCGATATATTTTGAATTTTAATTAAATGGAAGAAAGACAAATCTATTCAGTAACGTAGATTAAGTTCGCATAATTTCATCGATGTAATTATGCAAATTTAGTGGCTGAAAAAGACGAAAACAAAAAATATACGACGGCAACAGGTAAAATGAATCGAATTTAATGCCCCATTCCTAAGTAAAAACCGCTAAGTAAAATCGTCTTGTACAACATAAAATATTAAATTAAATGCTAATTAATTTAATCAAAGAAGCAGTCGAGTCGGACCTACCGCTGCGGTCATTCTTGGATTATGACGATATAAAAGTGAAAAAATAGGCCGATTTAACAGACGATATTAATAAGAAAAAAAAAAAACAATTGTTGACTTATCGAACAAATGAGTTGTTTGCCATTAAAAGGGGAACGGTATTGTACATTCCCAGGAAACTCAATAAATTACCCGTTATTAAACAAAACTTAATAAATTATCAAAAGAAATAAACTTAATCATTTGAAAAAAAAAAAAAAAAAATCGTTATTCTAGCAAATTAACTCTTTTGGGGTTTAATGATAATGATATGTGATCATCATAGCCAAACGTCTATAAATGACTATTCAAAAAATTCTTATCACGAAAAATGATTTATTCCAGCAATAATCTCTTCTCTCAACTGCTCCTTCTTCCATCAAATCCATATACATTCTATATTGATGCGCTACGGCCAATTATCACATTTTATTTTACTTCACATGGCCCTTAAAAAAAAAAACGAGTTGACCCAATTGTTTTTTAACCATCATAAATTGCTTACTCAATGGTAATAAGTTTAACCATAATTTCAATTTAATACATTTCGTTGATGAGAATAAATTGACAGTAATAGGTAAAAAAAATATAATTAACTTGGAGAATAAAATCAGTCCCGCGAGACAGAATACGTAAAATTGTTTGCCGAGAGTTAATGGACAATTGAATTGACTAATAACGAGTAGATTAACTAATAAATAATGGTCGATATAAAATTTACAAAAGAGAAAGGTGGTTGGATTTTGAAATTAAATTGGGATGGAGAATTTTCGAAAAAAATTAAGAAACACGTGTTGGACCTTCCGATGATGCATCAAGCTTCCACTTGGCACAAGTACGACACTGGCAAGTCCACGCTTGTCATCTATGCGTATATTTATAACTACACCTACTCGCAAAGTACTTGTATGTATATATATATATATATATAATGCCATGCAGCGTTACCGTATTTACCATCATCAGCTATTGCAACAAAGTGGACCAACAACGAGAGTGAAATACATTAGACGGAACGGAAAAAAGAATCCTGTCACGTTGTCAAGATTTATTAAGTAATCATCAGGTCTTAATAAATCCACGACACTTTTATTTTTTTTCACCAAGGACATAAAAATTTACCATATGGAAATTTCGTTCTGATGAGACATGATATTCTAACTATTTGATATTATTTTAAACAATTTATGGAATTTCATTTCTATATTTATCAATATTATTTAAATATATTATTTAAATGTACAAATTGTGTATGAGAAATTTTACGCCAATTCCACCTATGTTTTCGACCCTCAAACTCTTAAATTTTAGGGATAATTTTTGAGAAAAAATTTTTGGTAAAAAATTAAGATACAATAACAATAAAGGGTATTTCACATTTTTATAGTTATAATATTTATATTAATTTAATAATAATAATATTATAATAATTTGTTAAAAAAAAAAAAAAAATCTGGTCAAACTTTTTGGTTTCATTGAAAATTCGCTTACAAAAATTATTACTCAGTTATATTTCGAGAAAAAAAGAAAAAATAAACGAAATGGCTTTTAGAGTTGAAATAACGGTATGAAAAGTCACCAACGAAATTTCATAGGTTAAGGGTCAGGTCATTAAGATTCAAGTCTCGTATATAATATTCCAAAAGTTCCAAAATTAATTTGACTTTTATCAACCTTCGAACGTTCTCTTATCTCTTATCTTGGAACAAATATGAGGCTCGTCTGGACGGAATATAATAAATAATAGTAATAAGTGAGAGAGAAAGATCGTGCTCGGCGATGACCCACTTGGTGCGCAAGATTATTTGCCGAAATAGATCGCCCCGTTGTAGAGAGAGAGAGAGAGAGAGAATGCGACAGAGATAGAAACGGAAAAGCGGTTCTTCCAATGATTGTCGGGACTTTCCTGGCCTATTTATGCCGTCTCTACTGCTTATATTATACTTGGTGTCGTCGTTGTCGTCGTCGTCGTCGTCGCCATCCAGATTGACCCGACAATTTCACGATCTTAATTCTCCCAACCCCTATATATATATATATATATATATATATATATACATTGGACCGCGTCAACATTTTTTTTCGTTTTTTCGTAACACTTGACTATTTTAGCAATAAAAAGAATACCAATTACGAAATATTCCCAATATTAAAATTTCTTTTGATCCTGAAAAATACGAGAAAAGTTTATCGTCTAAACGACACATTTGTGAGTAACCCTAGAAAATATAGAAAAGCCAATTTTACACTAACCAGTGTGTGTGTGTGTGTGTATGCTCGAATATAGAAATGTTGATAAACATCCCGTAGCCAAGAGAATGTCCTCGTGTTTTGAAAAATAAATTCATTACGATTTCTCGGTTAGCGACCATAAGATCAAAGCTACGGGTAAAATTTATCGCGATACATTTCTACACTCGTCTTCGTCGTTATGATTGATCGTAAAGTAACGAGACATTAATCGAAAAAAGACTGACTTTCAATATATATACATATATACACACACACACACACACACGGGCTGTTCCCGGTTAAATCAACAGTGCCCCTACCGTGGATTTTTTTTTATTTTTTTTTCCCTTTTAATATTTTATAGGGAAACGCGAAAGGAAAAGTCTTCATATAAATTTATAAATAAAAAATAAATCGGTGAGTTCATCATTTGATTTAAACAAAGTTTAAATAAATAATGTTTGCCGTTATTGCTATTTTGGATTTTTTTTCAGAATTAATCTGATAAAGCAAAGGAAAAAAAATATTGGAAAAAAAATGAGCTCCCATCCCCTGTAAAATTAAGTTTTGACCTCTAAAAACAGCTCGCCAAAGGTTTCTCATTTTTAGGTATAAATGACGAATGAGATTTAATATAAAATTTTTTAAGACCCTTAAGATTGTTTGCCAGCATTCCCCTTTTGCGAAGAAATTTTTCAAGTGTAAATCTGTACTTTTTTATGGTGGGAGTCGAAAAAAAATCTTAAATGAAAGGCCCCAATATATATATATGTATATAGTGGTCGGAAGTACATACGATCGGTATATTCGTTATTTGCATACTGGAGATCGATTCGTTTGTAACTCGTTTCTACTCTGACGAAATGGAACGATCTAACAAGCGTCCTCAAAGTCGTGTCGGTTCGTTTTTGCTACTAGTCGCGAGTGCAGAGGTGCTGTAGTCTCGTCTATTTTAAAATATCTCTTTCCCCCTCCACCCCCGCAATGATCTTTTTGCTCGCTCGCTCTCTCTCTCTCTCTCTCTCTCTCTCTCTCTCTCTCTCTCTCTGACTGGCCACGTATACACAAAAGTTGGCGCGGGATGGTTAGCACATTGAGGCAATGTCAAGGAACCATATGGTTCATCTATGCACGTAATATATAAAAACGAAGATATCTCTATCTTCGTTGTACTTACGTACCAGACTTCAAAGCCCCAAACAGAAATTTACATAAAACAAAACAAAAAAAAAAAAAAAAAAAAAAAAAAAAAAAAAAAAAAAAAAAAAAAAAAAAACACATTTTTTCCACTAAATTCGAAATCCGTCTAAAATTAAAAGGACATTGACTGATTATGACATTGAAGTTTGCTTCGTTGGAATGCAATGAAATTCGAATAAAAATTTCAACCCCAGCCAAGGGTGAGTTCCGGGGGTCGGGGCAGTTTGATAATTGTTCATATTAATTTGTTCATCGCATGAAATAATCTTAGCAAATCAAATTCTATGCAATGTTGATAATTTTATTTATTTATTTTTTATCGGGTTTCGTTGCATTCCAACGATGCAAACTTCAATATCATCATCGATTCTACCAGATTTGACGACAAAAAAAAATCATCTTCTTACTATTGTTATTTTTATGATTTATTAATAGAGAAAATGATAGTGACTGATTGGATCGCTCAAAATTTGGTGCTTGAATAAAAAACTATTGAAAACTGGTAGATAAATTATTATTATAATAAACGAACAAGAGCTATTCTAAATGACTCGAATAAAAATTGTAATTTTCATTTTTTTTTTCACAATTTCGTAATACATCGTCGAGGTGTATAACGCAATAATATTCGGGATATAGTCGTGACTCGTGATGTATATATATATATATATATATATATATATATATATATATATATATATATGTCATAGTATATAAACAGTGCAATGCAGCCAAGAGAGAGGGAAAAAGAAACTAAAAAACACTATTATTATTATTATTATTAAAAAAGATAATGAGTGAAAAATTCATTCGTTCGAAATTTTGCGCTACAATGAAAAACTGCCAAAAGTTTCGCTAAAATTGATTGTTCTATTCATTGTACAGGAATTATTGTAAATTGCACAAATAAAATTTTTGAATATTCATTTTTTCAAAACTTATAATTCTTTCATTGCTAAATTCTGTTTAATTTATTTAAAAAGTATTTATCATTGGCACGATATCACATCGAAATATAAACACGTAATAATATTTGGGATATAGTTGTGACTTGTTATGCTTATATTTAGTCTGACAGTAAACAGTGCAAGGTGGTCAGAAAATGGGGTGGTGGAAGGACGCAAAGACGGAGAGTTTACCTCACAGCGAGCCACGAAGATTGGCGCGAAAGGAAATTTCACTATTATTGTATTGCACCTCGAGCTTTTTCGAACGATTTTGCGAATAAAGTCACCCGTTTTTTTTTTTTTCTTTTTCACAGTTCACGACAGTCGACGAGGAACGAGAAATCGTCAATGATAAACCGTCCCAATGATAAACTCATTTATTTCTAGCTATTTTTATTTTTCACGACTACCAAATTCTTCTACATGGAAAATAATGAGGAAGGAGGAGGGGAGAGAGAGACATAATTAAGCGTTCATTGTTCACGTCCCGTTCTGTTGACAGAAAAAGGAACGAAAAACACGACAACGTGAACGAGACGACGACGACGTGCGCGCGATGGTGCATCAACAAAAAGGGATTGTATATTTTATTAACTTTCTATATAAACCACGGGAAAAAAAAAGAATATCAACAACAAACAATAATAGCGATCGAGCTGCTACCTTGCAGTTAATACGATAAACTTTTATAGCGCGATGATATATACTAATACACACTCGGTCATTGGGAATTCATTCAATCGTGCAAATATCTCGCCGATTGTTCATTATGAGAATGAGAGTGAGAGAAGGATAGAATGATAGTGCACTCGCAATTTTGTTTATTGTTTAGATTGTCGAGGTATTGTCATATCAACTCGTTAATTTACCTTAATTGTTACATAGTTGGAGAGAAGAATTTCAGTCACCAAGCACTTAATTCTCAACACCCGCGTGAATCGACTGAGATAACAATTTTCAGTCGGAAAATAGAACCCGTGGCGCGCTCCGAAAGTGCAAAAGACAAGCTGCTGACTCGCGGTCGCCTGGTCGCTCGCATGACTAACGCGACGCGCGGTGGCGCGGTGGCGCGGTGGCGCGGTGGCGCGGTGGCGCGGTTGCGCGGTTGCCTCGCGTCGTTGTGGAAGGGGCAGCTTGCGTATATATAGATATACTTGGCGGTATATTCGTTATTGTTAATTCTTTCTCTTACTTCAAGTATTAATTACTTTCAAGAGCTCATAGTCTTTCCAAATAATTAACTTTTTTATGTATTGTCTTTTGATTATTCCCGTTTGGGTTTGGGCAAAATAATTACGTCAGCTGTAGACTATCAGAAAATATGGAGAAACGACGATCTTTGCTCGCTCAATAATGGCTGCGGTACGAAAATGGCCGTTCCTTTGACTCCGGTGGTTCAGCCCAAACAAGTTGAGCAACTGTCGAATAATTAAGTTATCATTTTTTTGTTTCTAATATGTTGGCGAAACATGTGACAAAGTTAGTAGTTGGTCACCACTCGAATTAATTCATTGTCAGCTGTCCTCGCGAAATACACAAAACTCCGGCGTAAAATTCCTTCTCGCAAGACAATTTTATTATCATAATCTCAGTACAGACTGACGTTCAATTTCATTGTGAATTTTTCATTTTATAAACGAGACGATTGACTCGGGGTCTTACGCAGTTATGGTTACCTCTCGAATGACAGAGTATCGTGCAACAGTTCTCTGTTAATCCTTTCCATGTAAGTCTTATAATTGCCATTTTATAATTTACCCAAAATTACGCCCTAAAATTAATCTCTCATTGTTTAGCGCGTCGCAAATATTATTTATTATTAAGCTGCACATTATTCTCGTATATATATATGTATATATATATATAACTCGTGTTTCATCATCAAATGTTCTTTTAACTGAGTCCTATGACGTCATTGTGGCATGAAATTATTCACAAATATTTTTCAAATTCATTTTTCCTGCCAATGGCTGTGGCAATTGATATTCTTTTACAAATTTCATTATAAACAAATCCTGACTACTTAAAACATTTCGTAAAAAATTCTCCAAAATTCATAATTTATTTCAACCAATACAGTACACAACACATACCATTTTTATTAACAATAAAAAAAGATTTATGTTCCAAAAATAAGTTTAATGGTGAAAATCCGAAAGCCACAATTTTTCAACTAATGACAATTGTTGAATTGTTATTTAATAAAAATCGGCTATAACCTCACTTTTCCCGCATTTTGTGCCAAGAGCTCACATCTTAATAATTAAATGCCGTTTTCATTTAAATAATTAGTTTTTCTTGGTTACCACCACCAAGTCTCCCACTGTAGGCGGTAGGCGATAGCAACGAACAATGCCTCAACCTCAGTTAAAGTTTTCTACTTTTGTGTGTGTTTTTTTGTTTTATTTGTTTATCAAGTAACAAAAGAAGTGAGTTATTCGACTGAAATGTTTAACAAGTTTGAAAAGTATCGTAAATATTTTATTTAGCCTGAAAACAAACTTGTTTGTCTCCGCTGCTCTGCTGCTCTGCTACTGCTGCTCTGCTACTGCTGCTCTGCTACTGCTGCTCTGCCCTGGCGTTAAATGATTAGAAGCAATTTAAGAAAAAAAGGCTTATGAATCCTGATGAATAATAAACGACTGACGATTAATCACAATTATTATTATTCACGTATAAATAATTTAAAAAAAAAAACTATTTCATCATCATCGGCAAAATCAACTTGAATAAATAAATAAAATCAAGCATGTTCTTGGACAAAATTCCAGCAAGATTGGTGGTTGACTAATATAAATTGAGTTTTAAATTAAATACGAAAAAGAATTTAGCAACCACATATTCATTAAATTCTTTGCAAAACGATTCCTATAAAAACAAAAAAAAAGAATGCCAATGAAAATCTTAACGATTAGACGAGGTGAGAGTTACGTTTCCAAGCAAGTTATGCACGACAAAGATTTTCCATTATATTTTCTCAAAGTTTCAAAAATTCATTTTTATCGCATGCTCAATATTTTTGGAAAAATCCGTAAAATAACTTAATTGAAGCTGTACATCGGTACACCTTGAGATGAATTATTTTATTAGAGAGTAATGAATACTTGGAAATTTTTTCAGAACATGTCTTGGTTCTTTGGAAAAAAGAAGCATCACCGAGAATCTCCTCCGGACACACCTGAGGAACCTTCATCCGGAGCTACGCAGTCTGACGACTATATAATAGTCGAGAAAGAGATGAATCCTCTGACACCAACATCTTCAATGTCCGGTGGTATTTATCCCTATCTGGGGGATCGACCACTTGGTCCAACGACTTATCCCCCCACGATATTGCAGCAGCAGGCACAATCGGGCGATACGCAAAATTACCTCAGTGGAATTCGATTTAAGCTCAGCAAGAATTTCAACAATGATTACGAGATAGACAGTCTAAAAATCGACGAGTTAACGTTGTTTCTTCGTAGAATAAACATTGAGAATTATGAGTATGATTTTGGTCTTGAAAGAAGCGTCATAAGTGAAATGGAGAGTGGGCTCGAATAGTCAAATAACGCTATGTTGAAAATTACTTGGTAACTTTGCCCGTTAAAACAAAAAAATGAACAAATTGATAAAACTGTGATTATGGAATTATCCGAGGATCGAACGGAACAGCCATACTGGCTTCGCGTTCTTCCCCATGTTTCTTTGGACCGGCGAATTCATCATAAGTTTATAATTTCTGCATAGTGCAATTTGTTCTTTGTCAGAATTCACATTTCGCTGCACCCTAGACGATTCTGCCTTGTTTTTTCCTTTGCCATCGTACAACCATTAACTTTTAAGGATATTTTAAATGTACAATCGATTCGGTCTACTTGTAGCATCTTTTTTTTTATTTACCATCGTATGATTTCATTGTGTTTTCCAATTTGTAACAAGCATTGCTTTTTTTTTTTTTTTTTTTTTTTTTTTTTTTTTTTTTTTTAATTTTTTTTTTTTTTTAATTTTTTCCTTCATGTATGCCAAGGGCACTTCGGAGATCGAGGGATCGAATTGCCCATTAGAATAGGACTTTAAATGCCCAATTGAAAATGTTTAATTCAACGTTCCTATAACGAGTAAAATTTTTCGATTGGGATATTCTATTTTTCTTGCGCGCCGATAAATTATATTTAACGCGATGTGCTACAGTCTGGAGTTTGCGAGATCTCTCTCATGCGCCATCAGCGGCCACCATGAAAAAAGCTCAGCGAGAACATGTGGCATATGTGTGTGTAGGTAATGACCGTAAAAAACATTTAAAAAAATATATATATATATATATATGGAAAAATGTACCAGCGGCATTTTGCGATAAAGCAAAAAATGTTACGAGTACTCTCTGTATCTGCCTTGTTAATGAAAAACAATGATCGTAACTTTGTTCAATAAAATACCATCTCAATAAATGTATGTAATGTTTTATTGGTTCAATTTACCGTTGATAAACAAAAAGTTTAGATAAATACGCAGTAAAAGGTTATGATGGCGACGATAATCGAGAATGGCAGCCAAGTCTTGACAAAAGCCCAAAAGCTGAAATAAAATATTTATATTCTGGAAAAAATTACATTTTAATATGGTGCGCTACTCACCTGACGTATTTCCCGTACAAGAGCATTAAAAATGCCAGTTTGACCATATTCCAATTTGTCAAATTTTTGTAATTCATGAGATTGAGTGCAGTCGCTACATGAGAGTGACAATTGTCACAGCACAAGTTGTGCTGCAATAATGGAAAGCAAAAAAAAAAAAAAAAGGTTTTGTTTCAACAGTTTTTACGGATTATTGTTGAATTGAGAGATTTTGTTTGTTTGTTTGTTTAGTTTACCATTCGGGTTTTATAAATTTGGCTGGCTTCGGCAACAGCCGTGTCCCAACCAGCTTGTCCACCTTTGGCGAGATTACGATCGAGCTGCCAGTATTTTGTGGGCTGTCCAAAAGCCATTTTATCCTCGGAAACATGATAAGGACCAGCAAAATCGCGTATTATACCTATAGAGGTTGCAATGCCCATGTGACCGATGAAAGGAAACAAATATCTGTGAGAATACGTATCATTGTTTTTTATTGCTCAGCTTGGTATAAAACGTTATTTCATAAATTATTGTTTAGAAAAATTTCAATGATTAAAATTCGATTAACTGTGTGAATAAATGAATTATTATAATTGGAGTAATAATATTAGGCGAGAATAGTCGAGTGATGAATTAATTTAACGCAAATATATATCCATATATATCCATTAAAAATATATATATATTTGTCTCCTTAATTAATAGGGAAATTGTTGAAAAACGAGAATTTCCTTTTTGAAAAATATAATATTAAGAGTGTTAATAATTTTTATTGAACAAGTCGAGCAAAAGTTATATTGTCTGAGAAAAAGTATGAAATTTGGGGTGAATCATATGAAATGACTTGCCGAAAAATTTGCCATCAAAGATACTTTGCAGACTATTAAAAATGGGCTTAAAAATCAATAAATCGTCAATATACAACATATCAATGCTTGTATAACAACTATCTGGGCCTATTTTTTTTTCTTTTTTTCTTTTTTTCTTTTTTTCTTTTTTTCTTTTTTCCTTTCTTTCTTTTTTTCTTTCTTTCTTTTTCTTTTTTTTTTTCTTTCGAGGTTAAGTGTAGTCGACTTACGTGAGCAACGGTATAGGAGTCCAGACGATGCAAAACGGAAATTTTCTACGTGACGGATCAATCGGTAGATCCATTGTCGAAATATTGGACGTGATACTGCGGGACGAAGAACGTGTCAAATAATCGCTATCGTTCATCGTCGTGTTTATACCACTAAACTATATAGCATAAGAGATGTCAGAGACTGGATGCGTCGTTTGTTCATCGTTCATCGTCGATCGTGTTTATACCACTAAACTATATAGCATAAGAGATGTCAGAGACTGGATAGATGCGTCGTTTGTTTCCTGACACACTAAAATGACGCGATAATAATTAATGGCAATAAGACATGCAATACCGACAGAGCCACCTTCAGTGAGTCCGAGCAGCGAAGATAGAGGTCTCTCGTGGGATGAAACCAAACGAAGATTGTAGACCTCAATCTTCGTTGGTTTCATCCATATTATGTCAATTACTTATTTCTATTCGTAAAGGAAGTTTGAAAATCGGGCAAGTTATAATGGCAAAGGGGAAAAAGCCCAGGGAAAAAATCGCCCAATCGTCTAATTTGTAAAATCTTGAAAAAATTATTATAACCTCTTAATCTTAATCTTAATCTTAATCTTAAAATTAATCATATTACTGGAATAAAAATAATTTTTTTAATTGGAGAAAAACCAATAATAATATAATTAATTTCATTTATTGATAAAATAAGATTTTTGTTACCAAGTAATTTAATAAAAGGTCTCTGAAAGGTTGAAAATTAGCCAAATATATCCCCGCCACCGACACTTTATTTGGACCCTTTCGAATTTCAATGTATCCCTATTAATTTTCATTCCATTAAAGTTAAAGTTAAAAAAATTACGGATATTAAAATTATTACCAATACTAATATAATAATCCTATTATTAATGAAATATAAAATTTTCCTTAATATTTTATTTGTAATGAATAAATTCGAAATTTACTACACTAATTTTCGAAAATAATTCAATTTGAAAAATAATCATATTAATAAAAATTATTTTGTATTACAAGTTCTTTTGTACATAATTAAAATGTTCAATTAATGATAGAAACCGCGATCTGGCCCAAACGCAACGGTCTCAACTGAAAAAACATTTTCGTTATCAGTATGATCTCTGTAGACCGAAAATACCGCTCTTATCTCCGCTACGCTAATTTATTCTATTAATCAAATAATTTAACATAATCTCATGATTATTCATTAATTTATGTGAAAATAAAATTCAAGTTTAATTAATAAACAAAATGTGCCAAATTAACGAAAAATTTGTTACTTAAATCTTTTCAATATCATAAAAATGATGATTTCGTTAAGTATAGTCAAATACTTGTTTGATATTACGGGAAACTCGAATGCCCCAGCTGTTTACACTTTCTGTGTACGCGCTGTCTGCCGCGCGTGTGTGTGTGTGTGTGTGCGATGTTAGCCAGTTTGTTTTTCGTGCGTGACTTGATGTAGTACTTATAGTCAGTCAGCCGATAGCCTTTGTACGTGCACCTGTACGTTTATCCTATATTCACGCCATTTACAACAATATATTCTTATCTATTATTCAAGTTTTGAGCTATTTTCATATTTGGTTGGTTTTATTCGCGTCATCGCGTTGACATAATCAAATATTTTTTATTATTAAATTTTTCATTTAATGACTATAACCCAACTATTAATATTAAAATAATATATTATAAAATTTAATTTAATATATATTCTAAATAAACTTTCCAATATATTTTTCGTACCTTGTTACGTGGCTTGTATCATTTTGATAATTAAAAAGGACTTGCAATATGTCGACATATATTAAAACTAAAATCAATAAAAATAATTTCTTTTTAATTTAATTTACCTTTAAAGCCAATTTTTCATAATAAAATAAAATAAAATAATTGATAAATAATTTTTCTAATTATTCTCATCCTCATTTCTCCATTTAATAAAACATTTTCCCCTAAATTTTCCATCATTATAAATTTCAATTGACTAAAAAATTATCCGACAAAAAATTGAAATATACCCAAACTTGTAATTAAAGTTGATATCTTCTATCTCATCAATAACAATAAAAAACAGAGAACAAATACCTCTCGATAGAATAAAACACCGGAAAATTTATGTAAAATTTACTCATTTATCACAATCACAATAGCCCTTAATTTATAAAACATCATTTTTCAAATACTAGGCTATCTCTGATGATCCTGGTTAAAAATTTTTAACCTTTTATGTTTTGTTAAATTTTACATAATTATTACAAACCCAAACAACAAAATTTCACCGTAAAATTTCCACATATTTTTATTATTAATAAATTCCATTTATTAAATTAATTGCATTGAAATTAATTTATAACAATTGTTTAGCCGCCCGCGAGTGCGATTGTTGGCATAATTTTCATTATTATTTAAACTATATCTAATTGATTTTTTTTGTTTTATTAATCAATTTTCTATATTATAATTATTGTTTTACAAAAATTCATATATATACTTGATGATTTTTCAATTTTTTTTAACATTAATAAAATGTAAAGTTACATAAAAAACAAATTAATATTGAGTTAACATAACTTTTTTTTTTTTTTTTTATTGATTTAAAGTATTTTTTCTTTTATATTCATTATTTTTACATATACATACATTTAAAGAAAAATCCCAATTAAATATATCATCCTAAATTTTCATTAAATTTCTCTATTCTAAGCTACATTTAAAAAAGATGAATAAGTTTAATTTAATTTCCATATGAAAATTAAAAAATTATAATTTAACGTGAAAAAGTTTGCTTGTTTTTTTTCTTGAATGAATTTAATTAATGAATATTAAGTAATTTCCAAATTAAAATTATATATCTATTTAAGATAACGAAATATATTAAAATGATTTAGATTATAAAGAGTAACATAAATATTTATAATTAAATTATATATTAATAATATATATTATTTAATAATAATATATATATATGTATATGTAACCCATAAACCATAATAATAATTATATTGATTAAACATAATAGAAAAATAATGAGGTATCTTTGATATTAGTTAAAAGCTTGTTTGAAGCTTGAAAATATTTATTGAATGAAAAGTAATAATTACAAATGAAATAAAAATTAAACCTCAAAATTTAACATATTTTAATTATTAATAAATTGAATTTATTGAAATGATAAAAATGAATTGATAATAATTGTTTAACGGCGCAAGCTGTGTTACTGGCACAATTTTCTCGGTTATTATTATAATTATATGTAATAAAAAATAAGTGTTGTTGATTAATTGTATATTATACAAATAAATAAAATTGTGACGGCCCCACAATTCCCCTATTCCTAACTGTCCTTTCCCACACCTTAAACCCAACACCTTAAAGTCCCATACATCCGTTCCCACGCGGACATCCTATTCCTCACCCATACCACCTTAATCCTAATCTCCATTCCGCGAATGCTGACGAGTCCGTCAGCATCTCTAGCGCAATCCCACGGTCCACGCGTGGATGCTGCATGCACCACGCACGTGGTATCCCCTCCAATAGACCCTAAAACAATGGGCCCTTTGACTCGTGGTGCCCGAGAGCGTCACCTCAAAGTTCAGTTCATCTCCAACATTCATTCAATCAACTACAATTCTTCTCCTAAAACCTCCGTGCACTTCTCCACTATAACAACAGATCTATTAAAGACAAAACATATATATATATATCATCATTCTCATTTACACCCGCTCCGGACCATCACAAAATTATAAAAATTATTTTTTCACAAAAATTTATGTATATAATTGAAGTTAATGAATGAAATTTATCGTTAGGTATAGTTAAATTGTTGTTTGATATTACGGGAAACTCGAATGCCCACAGCTCTCTTAACACTTTGTGTGTACGGCGCGCTGTGTGTGCGTGCGATGTTGACCAGTTTGTTTTCCGTGTGACTTGATGTAGTCAGTCAGCCTTTGTACGTGCACCTGTACGTTTATCCTATATTCACCCCATTAATTAACTTTTTGGCTTTTCTTATAGTTTTATTCGCCTCATATATATTGACATAATGAAATATTTTTAATTATTAATTTTTTCATTGAAATTGAACAAACCCAACTATTATTATAAAAATAATATATTATTAAATTAAATTTAATATTGTAAAATTTTTATTGTTTTAAAATATTTTCTCATTTATATTAATTATTTTTACATATACATATATCTAAGGGAAAATCTTAATTAAATATATCATCCTAAATGATTTAGTTCTCTATTCCAAGTTCCATCAAAATAAAAAAGTATAATCGTCGTCTTCGTTGTCGCTGCAAAACCAAAAATCGATAAACCCATAAACCCAAAAATCTAAAAAACGAATAAATGAACTCAATGAATGCTTCTAGTGTGTATATATATATATATATATATATATATATATATATATATATATATACACATATATATGTAGTATATATATATATATATATATATATATGTATAATAATAATATAATAATAATATCGTCGTCTCCGTTGTCGCTGCAAAACCAAAAACCCGTAAACCCATAAACCGACGATATTATTATTATTATATTATTATATATATATATATATATATATATATATATTAGAAGCATTAATTGAGTTCGTTCATTTGTTTTTTGGATTTTTGGGTTTATGGGTTTATCGGTTTTTGGTTTTGCAGCGACAACGAAGACGACGATATTATTATTATACATATATATATATATATATATATACACTAGAAGCATTCATTGAGTTCATTCATTTGTTTTTTGGATTTTTGGGTTTATGGGTTTATTTGCGGGACCATTTTTTTAATCTTCTTGCTTCTTGTTGGCTTAACTTTCGATTTTTTTTGTTTTTTCTTCTATATTTTCAGGGGTAGAATATGTCTCTCGGACTTGATTCTTCGTTGATAATATGTATAAGATTATTTTTCACGTACGCGCGTTAGATCGCGATCCTCCCGAACACGATGAGATTCGAACAATTTTAGTTATCGCAATATGCATATATCCCGTCATGAATTTGATGTGACGAAAGATAAATCATAAATAATAGATGTATGTAGGCTTTATTAATTATAGAAAAATTACAAATCTTGAGCTATAGTTTTTTGTTTTCATTTTTCCTGCTTTAAGCTTCATTGTCACGCGTATGTTACATTTATATTAAAATTGGCGAGTACTTTGCCCTCCTGGGCAGTTAGATGTTCAACAAACGCGGTAAAGCAGTGATGCGACGAGAAATTTTTTAGAAAATCTCCAAGGTACTGACTCAAGTTTAAATGATAAATTGAGTCTTGAAGTAGATCCGGATCTTGCTCTTTTTCATCATCCTCATCGGCGATACCTGATATAACCGAGAAATATATCGTTTTAATTTCTACATATATATATAGATTTACTTTCTACATATACATATATAGTTGAATAATTAGAGGGCAGGAGGAGGATTATATACCAGCTAAAAATAAACCTTACGAAGTAAATCTGCCCCATCACCAGGATCAACTATCGAATCGTTTCCGCTGTCACCGCCGCCGCCGCCGCCGCCGCCGCCACCTTCATCATCATCATCCTCATCGGCTCTGGAAGTCTGCGGTAGGTAAATATTGTTATCATTTGAATATAAATAAGGATAATAATAGTAATAATAATAATAATAATAATAATAATAATAATAGAAGGAACCTCGCTATCCTGATTGGCATCAACAGCCTCCATATCACACGACAGTTGATTGAGAATAAGTTTGAAAATTTTGACAAGTACAGGAATGCTCGTCCATTGATAAGGTTGCGTAAGGGCTTTGCTTCTTGTTCTCATACCAGTATTGTTTGCTATAAAAAGTGATTTTATAGCAAGGCCGCCGAGTGCCGCCGTGTGCCGCCGTGTGCCGCCGTAGTAAAAAAAAAAAGGGCCAAAGAAAAAGAAGAAACAAAAATAATAATAAAAATAAAAAAACCAACCTGTAAATATTTCCTCACCCCTGACTGTTATTTCGTTTAATCTCGAATCATCGTTTGTCACTCCGTACTCCAAGATCTTTGATAATGCGACAGTCGTTACTTTTCTATCATAACATTTCTATCATAACGACGTATTGTTTCAACAGGACAGAAGCCAATTGACGAATGGACAATGAAACATTTGGATCAACAAGAAATTCTGTCAGATGAATACGAAAGTCATGGGTGACTTGTAATGCTTGTATAAGCTGTTTGGCAGCTTGACGAGTATCTCTGTGCGGTGACACAAAATAGCATCGAGTGTTTCGTAAAGGGCCTCCTTCAATGAGCCCTCAACATTGCTGCTCATCATCATCATCATCGTTAATCGCACATCTCTCTCTCTCTCTCTCTCTCTCTCTCTCTCTCTCTCGCAGTCCTGCGCAACAATGAAAAATTTATTTATTAATCCTTTACCGTTCTCCTTACTGGGTTCCCTTACTTGGTTAGTTTTATTTAAAAGAATATTGAGTGAGAAAGCACAAGAATAAACATCACAAGGAATAATATAATATTATTATGTGGGATAATTAAATTTTTCAATGCAAGTATTTCAAGTAATTTTCAATGAATAAGTTTAATATTATAAAAGTTTACATCTAATAATGGTATAATAAAAAATGGGAATATTTTGTGTATGAAAAAGCAGCGATTGTTGTTGTTGTTGTTGTTGGTGGTATTATGTATTATTGGAATATTGCGGCGATAATATAACCTAAAATATTGTCATCATGCTACATACATATATAATACATACTGAAATGGTTCGATTGTTGGCGGCGGCGGCGGCTGTTGGTATATATGTATAACCTCCAATGAGAATTGTAGTGTAGCGATACTCGCGATACTACCAGCCCGTTGTTGATGATATTAAAATTATACGATTAATATATACGAGTTAAATAATAAAAATTTCATTGCTTAAAAAGTCAATGAAATAAGGATGTAATCGGGGGGTCAAACCCAAAGATGACGCGGCGACGCGCCGCACCCACCTGTCTTGAGGTTGTTTAGAAGTAGGGTGGGGGAGATTTTCCTATGCTTATACATTGGGCGCTGTAGCTATTTTTTTTGGTGCCCATCCAACAATATATTTTTTTTTGATTCTCGGTAATTATGATAAAAATTTGCATCAGACGTAGCCTTTATCAAAGTTATAATGATATATTATTTTCGTTAATTTTTAAATGGTTAAACATTTGAATAATTAATGATTTTTAAATGACGAATAACCGCGGCAAGGTTGGGGCCCTTTTGTCGCCCGTAAACAGTAACGTAGGCTCGAGTCAAGCCTGTTGCCCGCTGATTTATTGTAGCAACGAAAATAGTCTTCTATCTTCGTTGATTTTAGTGGAGAAGTGCCTCAACACATAATTACGATATTATTATTATATTATTATTATACATATATATATATATATATATATATATATATATATATATATATATATACACACTAGAAGCATTAATTGAGTTCATTTATTCGTTTTTTGGATTTTTGGGTTTTTGGGTTTTTGGTTTTGCAGCGACAACGAAGACGACGATATTATCATTATATTATTATTATACATACATATATATATATATATATATATATATGTATAATAATAATAATATAATAATAATATCGTCGTCTTCGTTGTCGCTGCAAAACCAAAAATCGATAAACCCATAAACCCAAAAACCTAAAAAACGAATAAATGAACTCAATTAATGCTTCTAGTATATATATATATATGTATAATAATAATATAATGATAATATCGTCGTCTTCGTTGTCGCTGCAAAACCAAAAACCGATAAACCCATAAACCGACGATATTATTATTATTATACATACATATATATATATATATATATATACTAGAAGCATTAATTGAGTTGATTCATTTTTTTTTTAGATTTTTGGGTTTATGGGTTTATCGGTTTTTGGTTTTGCAGCGACAATGAAGACGACGATATTATCATTATATTATTATTATACATATATATGTATAATAATTTATAATTGAATTTTATAATTCAATGAATAAAAGCATTGATTTGTTTTTTGGGTTTTTGGGTTTATATATATATATATGTATAATTAATAATATGATAATAATATGGTCGTCTTCGTTGTCGCTGGAAAAGTAAAAACCCGTAAACCGAAAAACCGAAAAACCCGAAAAACAAATGAATGCTTTTATTGATTGAATTATAAAATTTGTTATTGATAAATAAAAATAAAGAAATTTTGATATTATTAAAAATAAATAATTAATTGATAAAATGGATTTAAAAATGAAAATGTTAAATTATTAGTAATAAAAATGATTGAAAATATATTTTGTTAATTGTCTTAAATTTATTATATAATTATTATCTTTTTTATTTATTATCTCATGAATAAAGAGAGAAGAAATTGCTTTGATTAGATTGAAATAGGGATAAATGATTGAAATTTTTTACCACTTAAATAGAAAGAAAGATGATGGAAAAATAATTGAGGTATTTTGTTTAATATTAGTTAAAAGCTTGTTTGAAGCTTTAATATATTGATTGAATGAAAAGTAATAATTACAAGTGAAATAAAAATTGAAGCTTAAAGCTCTGAAATATTTTAATTATTAATAAATGAAATTAAATGAATTGAAATAATAAAAAATAATTGATAAGAATTGTTTAACGGGGCGCGAGCTGTTACTGGGACAATTTGTTGGATTATTATTAATAAAGAAATTAGCGTTATTGATAAATTGTATATATATATATATAAAAGAAAAATAAAATAATAAAAAAGATTTTTTGACAAAAATGTATGGTATATAATTAAAGTAAATGAATGGAAATTTAGTTGGAACGTTTATATATGAATTGAAATGAATTTTAGATAAATATAAATAATTTGTTTGATGTATCTCTGAAGGAAATTGCTAATGAATAATATCATGCTAAATTGTAACGAAGGGTGTCGTCTGTGCAGGGTGGAGTTTAATTTATAAGCGAGTTAAAAAAAAAAAACAAAATGAATAGAATAATAAGAAATTGGTTTGAAAGGGAAAATGACGAAGCAGTTATTGAATAAGTTGATGTAATAAAATAAATATATGATTAGAATGTAAATTATTATGGGGCGAGGGGTAACCGAGGTTTAACCCGAGCGAAAAGGAAGCGAAAATTTCGGATACGCGCGGAATTGAATGTAATAAAATAAATATATGATTATAATGTAAATTATTAGGGCGAGGGGTAACCGAGGTTTAACTCCGAGCGAAAACGAAGCGAAAATTTCGGATACGCGCGGAATTGAATGTAATAAAATAAATATATGATTATAATGTAAACAATTAGTGCCAAAGGTAGCCGAGGTTTAACCCGAGCGAAAGGCAAGCGAAAATTTCGGATACGCGCGGAATTGATACCAAAACCCAAGGACAAACTTTAAAACGTCAGTAAGACGTTCGGGAATAGTGTCAAACGTCTTGAAAAACGTAGAAAATTAGAAACCGGGAGCAAGTGACCCACGTTTTGACCCACGATCCCAAAAATTGGGATAAAAGGTGGGTTAAAAGTTGGGTTAAAACTTGGGTTAAAACTTGGGTTGGGTTATGGGTTGGGTTATGGGTTGCGCGCGGGAGGGGAGGGAGCACCCCTCTTGGGTTTGGGTTGGGTTATGGGTTAAGCGCGGGAGGGGGGAGAGCGCCCTTCTTGGGTTAAAACGTGGGTTGGGTTATGGGTTGGGTTGTGGGTTAAAAGGGGGACGGGGGGGGAGCGCCTCTCTTGGGTTAGAACGTGGGTTGGGTTGTGGGTTGAAACTACAAGGGGGGACCCTTTGGTGAAAACGTGGGTTGAAACTACAAGGGGGGACCCTTTGGTGAAAACGTGGGTTGAAACTACAAGGGGGGACCCTTTGGTGAAAACGTGGGTTGAAACTACAAGGGGGGACCCTTTGGTTACAGCGTGGGTTGAAACTACAAGGGGGGACCCTTTGGTTACAGCGTGGGTTGGGTTGTGGGTTACAGTGGATTCAAGTGGTAATGGGCCCCGTGGGTTCAGTGGGTTAAAACGTGGGTTGGGTTGTGGGTTAAAACGTGGGTTGGGTTATGGGTTACAGTGGGTTCAAGTGGTTTTGGGCCCCATGGGTTCAGTGGGCCCCGTGGGTTCAGTGGGCCACGTGGGTGCCGTGGGTTAAAACGTGGGTTGGGTTGTGGGTCCCGTGGGTCAAAACGTGGGTTCCGTGGGTCAGAACGTGGGTTCCATGGGTCCCGTGGGTCAGAACGTGGGTCAGAACGTGGGTCCGTGGGTTAAAACGTGAGTTCGTGGGTTAAAACGTGGGTTCGTGGGTTAAAACGTGGGTTAAAACGTGGGTTTGGGTCAAAACGTGGGTTAAAACGTGGGTTAAAACGTGGGTTTGGGTGAAAACGTGGGTTAGTAAGGCCCAAAAATTTCCCCTGCGGGGGGCCGTGGGTTTGGGTTTGGGTTGGGTTTGGGTTTGGGTTTGGGTTTGGGTTTGGGTTTGGGTTTGGGTTTGGGTTTGGGTTTGGGTTGGGTTTGGGTTTGGGTTTGGGTTTGGGTTTGGGTTTGGGTTTGGGTTTGGGTTTGGGTTTGGGTTTGGGTTTGGGTTTGGGTTTGGGTTTGGGTTTGGGTTTGGGTTTGGGTTTGGGTTTGGGTTTGGGTTTGGGTTTGGGTTTGGGTTTGGGTTTGGGTTTGGGTTTGGGTTTGGGTTTGGGTTTGGGTTTGGGTTTGGGTTTGGGTTTGGGTTTGGGTTTGGGTTTGGGTTTGGGTTTGGGTTTGGGTTTGGGTTTGGGTTTGGGTTTGGGTTTGGGTTTGGGTTTGGGTTTGGGTTTGGGTTTGGGTTTGGGTTTGGGTTTGGGTTTGGGTTTGGGTTTGGGTTTGGGTTTGGGTTTGGGTTTGGGTTTGGGTTTGGGTTTGGGTTTGGGTTTGGGTTTGGGTTTGGGTTTGGGTTTGGGTTTGGGTTTGGGTTTGGGTTTGGGTTTGGGTTTGGGTTTGGGTTTGGGTTTGGGTTTGGGTTTGGGTTTGGGTTTGGGTTTGGGTTTGGGTTTGGGTTTGGGTTTGGGTTTGGGTTTGGGTTTGGGTTTGGGTTTGGGTTTGGGTTTGGGTTTGGGTTTGGGTTTGGGTTTGGGTTTGGGTTTGGGTTTGGGTTTGGGTTTGGGTTTGGGTTTGGGTTTGGGTTTGGGTTTGGGTTTGGGTTTGGGTTTGGGTTTGGGTTTGGGTTTGGGTTTGGGTTTGGGTTTGGGTTTGGGTTTGGGTTTGGGTTTGGGTTTGGGTTTGGGTTTGGGTTTGGGTTTGGGTTTGGGTTTGGGTTTGGGTTTGGGTTTGGGTTTGGGTTTGGGTTTGGGTTTGGGTTTGGGTTTGGGTTTGGGTTTGGGTTTGGGTTTGGGTTTGGGTTTGGGTTTGGGTTTGGGTTTGGGTTTGGGTTTGGGTTTGGGTTTGGGTTTGGGTTTGGGTTTGGGTTTGGGTTTGGGTTTGGGTTTGGGTTTGGGTTTGGGTTTGG